>JAWQEG010008748.1:0-38490 GCA_033782935.1 Petrolisthes cinctipes
GTCACTGTCTCTCTGTATTCTGTGTGTTCCTGTCTCACTGTATTCTGTGTGTCCCTGTCTCTGTATCCTATGTATCACTGTCTCTCTGTATCCTATGTGTAACTGTCTCTCTGTATTCTGTGTGTCCCTGTCTCTCTTGTATTCTGTGTGTTCCTGTCTCTCTGTATGTCTGTGTGTCTCTGTCTCTGTATTCTGTGTGTTCCTGTCTCTCTGTATTCTGTGTGTTCCTGTCTCTCAGTAATCGGTGTGTTCTGTCTCTGTATTCTGTGTGTCCCTGTCTCTCTGTATTCTGTGTGTCCCTGTCTCTCTGTATTCTGTGTGTCCCTGTCTCTCTGTATTCTGTGTGTCCCTGTCTCTCTGTATTCTGTGTGTTCCTGTCTCTCTGTATTCTGTGTTCCTGTCTCTCTGTATTCTGTGTGTCCCTGTATCTGTATTCTGTCTCACTTTATGATTTGTGGTGTCTCAGTGTCTGTCTATCTGTTTTACTGTCAGTCCGTCCGTCCGTCTTCTACCTATCTGTTTGTTTTGTCCTTGTTTTATGTTTGTTTACCTCTCCGTCTTTCTGTTTGTTTATCTAACTATTCGTGTCTTTGTCCAAGTTATTATTTTGTCAGTCTGGTGACCTGTTTCCCTTTCTGTGTGTATCTGTCTGTGTATCTGTCTGTCTGTCTAGTGGTATGTCTCCCTGTCTGTGTGTGTCTGTCTGTCTCCCCCCTGTCTGTGTGCCTGTCTGTCTGGTGGTCTTTCTCCCTGTCTGTGTGTGTCTCTGTCTGTCTGTTGATCCGTCTCCTGTCTGTGTGTGTCTGTCTGTCTCCCTGTCTGTGTGCCTGTCTGTCTGGTGGTCTTTCTCCCTGTCTGTCTGTGTGTGTCTGTCTGTTGATCCGTCTCCCTGTGTGTGTGTATCTGCCTGTCTGTCTGTTGATCCGTCTCCCTGTCTGTGTGTGTCTGTCTGTCTCCCTGTCTGTCTGTGCTGTGTCTCTGTTGATCCGTCTCCCTGTCTGTGTGCCTGTCTGTCTGCCTGTTGGTCCGTCTCCCTGTCTGTGTGTGTCTGTCTGTCTGTTGATCCATCTCCCTGTCTGTGTGTCTGTCTATCCTTTTCTTGTTTCGCACCTTGACCTTTCTGTATGTGTTATTTTTTTCTTGCTTCGTGTTTGTCCATTGTTGCTTGTCATAAATTTAGCACTGGTGACTTATTTTTGTGCCCTGCTCTTCGATTTCTTTCGTCTCCTTTCTTTTTTGTTCGCCTCTGCTTCTGCTTCTGATGATGATGATGATGATTGTAAGTTGTTGTTGTTATTGTTATTATTATATTCTCTCTTCTCCTCTCTCTCTCTCTCTCCTCTCTCTCTCTCTCCTCTCTCTCTCTCTCTCCTCTCTCTCTCTCTCTCTCTCTCTCTCTCTCTCATCTCTCTCTCTCTCTCTCTCTCTCTCTCTCTCTCTCTCTCTCTCCTCTCTCTCTCTCTCTCTCTCTCTCTCTCTCTCTCTCTCTCTCTCTCTCTCATATATATGTATGTATATGTCGTACATGTCGTCTATATTTTACCCCCTATCCCCCCCCCCCACCCATACACATACATACCCCCCCCCCCCATTTGTTTACTCCTCTTTCTTTATGTATACAACCTTGCCTATATATCTTTCACCCACACACAACACCATCCAGCCTCTCTCTATCTGTTGGTCTGTTTGTCTGTTGATCTGTCTGTCTGTCTGTCTCTGCCTCTGCCTCAATTTTTTTGTTTGTTTGTCTCACACTTTCTCTCTCGTTTATATATCTACATTTATTTCTGTCTATAAAATTATGTCTTGTCAATCTATGTTTTTGTGTGTCTGTCAGTCTGCCTATCAGTCTGTCTTTCTACATATCTGTATCTGTTAGTCTGCCAATCAGTCTGTCAGTCTGCCAATCAGTCTGTGTGTCTCCATCTGATTTCTTGATGTATCCGTTCATTTGTCAGAATATCAGATTTTTCAAACACCCTATCTATCTACGGCTAGTACACACACACACACACACACACACACACACACACACACACACACACACACACACACACACACACACACACACACACACACACACACAACACACACACACACACACACACACACACACACACACACACACACACACACACACACACACACACACACACACACACACTCACACTCCAGACTGAACCACCACCATCACTACTACCACAACCACCACCTTTACTACCACTACTACCACCACCTTTACTACCACTACTACACACCACCACAACCACAACCACCACCACCACTACCACTATCACTACCATCACCGGCCGCCGTCTGCTGCTGTGGTTTTATGAAGCTCTTTATGGCCTGTGTTTACGCCTGCCTTGATCCCGTAAACCAAGAGAAAGAGAGAGAGAGAGAGAGAGAGAGAGAGAGAAGAGAAGAGAGAGAGAGAGAGAGAGAGAGAGAGAGAGAGATGAGAGAGAGAGAGAGAGAGAACAAAACAAAATATTGATTGACAGCTTGATAAAGAATAAAGGGATTGATAAATAATTTTCACACCTTCTCTTCCCATACCTTAAAACCAAACCCATAACATCATCTTTTCCCCCTCCCCTTCCCTGCAGACACACCCCAGGTTCAACTCGCCATGGGTATGAATCTGAGTCCTGAGACCATTAAGGAACGGTGACGACGTGTACTTTGAGTGTAACGTGAGGGCCAATCCGTGGGTCTACAAAGTTGTCTGGCATCACAATGTAAGTCCTAAAGGTTCACAGTTCCTTCTATGTGTGATTGTCTGTCTATATTCGTCCGTCTATTAGTTATCCCGTCCGTGCGTCTATTCCATTCGTCCATTCCATACACCTGTCTTTCTGATAATTAATCTCTCCTTCTATTCATTCATTCATTCATTCATCATTCCATTCAACCTTCCATCTACTCTGTATGTGTACTTATCTGTCCTTCTATACATGCATTTCTCCTATCCATCCATCCACATATCCTTCTACTTATATATCCTTCTATCTATCCATCCATCCATCCACCTACTGTATATATGTGTACTTCTCTCCATCCATTTCATCCATCTATCCATCTATTGAGTATGTGTACTTCTCTCCATCCATTTCATCCATCCATCCATCCATCTGTGTACTAATCTCTCCCTGTATCCATTCACTATATATTTATCTAACCATCTGTCAACGTCCACCAACAGGGAATGCCAGTTCAGCATAACGTGTCCATTGGTGTCATTGTGAGCAACCAGAGCCTCGTCATTCAGAAGGTGAGGCGACAACAAACGGGACTCTACACTTGCGTCGCCTCCAACATCGAAGGCGACGGACAGAGCAACGCAGTCGTCCTCAAAGTCCAATGTAAGTGTGGGTCTTGGCAAGGGCGATGGTGTGTGTGTGTATGTGTGTGTGTGTGGGTGGGAATGGGAGGAGAGGGAAAGAGGGGGTCCAGGGGAAACTGTGAGTGAGTGGGGTGGGTTGTTGTTGGTGTGGGAAGTTGGTGTAAGTGATGCATGAAATTGACAAGTTTTACGGTGCCGACTTCGATTGACTTTGGTACATTAATGTGAGTGAAGGGTAGGATCATCAAGGAGGTGGTGTGAGGAAGTGGATGTAGAGAGTGTGGGTAGTAGGAAGGAGTTAGTGAGTGGAAGGAAGCATAGATGGTAAAGAAATACAGAACAGTTTGAAAAGCAGAGGAAAGTGGAATAATATCATATGAAATATTTTATATCATGAATGATTGTTCCATCAGGATAAGATTTAACTTTGATTTCTTTTCTCCTTTAGACGCTCCTGTCTGCGCCACTGGTCAGATTCATGTGTACGGCGCTGCACGACACGAGGAAGTGTCTGTAACGTGCCGCCTAGACGCCGTGCCGCCCGTCGTTCACTTCTACTGGCGCTTCAACAGTAGTGGGGACGTGGTGGACATAGCTGAGAGTCACGTGGCCACACAGGGCCTCCAGTCCTCGCTGTCCTACGTAGCCAGGACAGAGTTGGACTACGGCACGCTACTTTGTTGGGGAAGGAACGAACTGGGGAGCCAACAGAAGGCTTGCGTGTACAAGGTGGTGCCGGCAGGGCCCCCTGACATCCCTGACAACTGCAGCCTCACCAACCAGACGACTGAGTCACTTAGGGTACGCTGCCATCCAGGCTACGACGGTGGTCTCACTCAGAGGTTTATCATTGAGGCCTACGAGGCGGAGACGTCCCGGCTTCTGCTGAACGTTAGCGAGAACACCACCCCTGACTTCACCCTCAGGGGACTGGAACCCGGAGCCTCCTATTTCCTCTACGTGTACGCATCCAACAACAAAGGCATCAGCGAGAAGCGGCTCATGCAGGGCTACACACTCAAGGACGTGGCTGAGAAGAGAACAGCCCAGGTCCGTCCGCCACCCGAGGAGCTGGTGACCATCACGCCCATCCTGGCCGTGGTGATGGGTGTGGTGGGATCCCTGGTGTTGGTGGCAGTAGTGGCAGTTGTGGTAGTCAGCCTCAAGAAGCGACGACCTCCTGGACCTCCCAAGAACGAGAACCTGCCCATCCAGACAGCTTTGGTGGACTCAAGAGACCTGGACGACAAGAACCCCGACCTTATACCTCCCAACGGTGAGTGATATATCTGTTTCCTGGCATAGTTTGTGGGAATCAGGAGCACCCTAAACCCTAATTCACTCCTCAAATATGATCCCCCTAATTAAGTAGTTTGTTTCCAGGCATAGTTTGTAGAAGGAAACTGTAGCCCCCTAATTCAACCCCCAATTTGTAGAAGGAAACTGTAACCCCCTAATTCAACCCCCAATTTGTAGAAGGAAACTGTAGCCCCGTAATTCAACCCCCAATTTGTAGAAGAAAACTGTAACCCCCTAATTCAACCCCCCAATTTGTAGAAGAAACCTGTAGCCCCCTAATTCAAACCCCTAAAATGACCCCTTTAACTGCGACAGGGAGCGGTGAGCCAGAGGGCAAGAGCCCCACCACTCCTGAGGAAGGCGGCTTTGGGAGTGTCCACATCTGCGCCTCCGTCCCCTACCCCACCAGCGTCTACAGCACCTACCCCAGGAACCCCAATAGGGCCCCGCCTTCACACCCACAGGTAAAAAAAAAAAAACACACACACACACACACACACACACACTTACCTAACCTAACTGTACTAATCTAACGTAAAATAACGTAATTGAAGCAGATATAGTTACTACATAGGCTATAGAATGATTTAGAGCATAACTACTTAATTACATCACACTAGTAATTAATATCATCACTTAACAAGAATATTCGTAGGCTTCACATCCATAAAAATACAACACTGTCTTTGAGTTCATTATAGAAGGTATCAAGGTAGTGTTGTAGTGTGTTGTACAGTTGAGCAAGTAGAAAGTGCAAGAAAAATCTGGCTGTATATGACAACATCTTCACCACCACTCAAAGTTCAGCCAACCACGTTACACCTTACATTGGCTTTGGATTCTCAGTTATTCATTCATAAATATACGAGGGATTATACTACAAAGAACTGCCACATGTTGCCCTATACAGCCAAATTTTTCATGCACTTTCTACTTGCTGAACTGTACTATTGGTCACAAGAATTCATACACACGCTGTTATTTTCGAGGGTTTAAAACATGTAGAAAATATAATACTGTGTAACTGCAATACGACGTTATTCTTAAGTTTTTTGTTTAGCTAATCACAGAATCATTTGGTGGACCATTCATTGCAATACTTTCAGTCTAATGATGACCTCTCTTTCCATAATTATAGTCTGTGTAAGAATTCCTGTGGCCAACCGTACGTACACTCGCAATCCAAAATTTGTATCCAGATATTCTTGAAGTTTCGAATCATTTGATATACTAGTGAACCAATTACACGCTTATCCTGTTTAGTATTTGCTTGAGCTTGCTAATAATACTCCATCAGGTTATTCGAAGCAGGCCTGGATACATATTTTGGATTGGGAGTGTACAGTCTGGTGTCTCGTGTGTATTGTTTCCCCCTCTTGCGTTTTATCGCGGTCATACTGTAGGGTGCGGCGCCTAATATTAATAAATCAATTAATCAATCAGTCAATCAATCCATCTATCCATCAAGCAATCAATAATTAAATCAATCAATAAATCAATCAATAATTCAATCAATCAATAAATCAATCAATCAATCAATCAATCCAGCCATCCATTAATTATACTGTATGTTAAGGGGGTATTCTCTTGTTGATGAATTCCCCTTAAGTTTTAGCGTAGGGTACTTTATATACTGTACTTTAGGAAGGTACTGTACACTCGGATATCATAGACACTTGCCCACCAGAGTCGAAGCCCTAGATCGGAAGCAGGCGATTTCTGGACGACAGCCCACCCAAAGGGAGGTGGCTGAGTGGTTAGTGTTCTGGACTCATAACCTAGAGGTCGGGAGATCGATCCTCTCAGGTGAGGGCCTGAGAATATTTACTCTTCCGATCTGAGTTTGAGGCACTAACTATAAGGCCACCGAACGTCGTAAAACACCCTCGCTGGTACCATAACAGCTGCAGTATTTGGGAATTACCCTCACTTCCCTCCCTCTGTGGCTGGGTACCAGTTCGGAAGTCGTGACGTGTGTGTATGAGCAACAGTTGACCTGGGCCACGGTAACGGGCTTGATTAAGCCTATGTCCTGTGTCAGAACATAATTATATATATAAAAAAAAAACATCATGAGGCCACACACATCTCGAACCAATGGAGGCTTTGGGTGGGCTGTCGTCCAGAAACCGCCTGCTTTAGATCCCGGACTTTGACTCAACTGGGCTGAGTAAGATCATAAGGGAGTAGCTCTTTAATAGCTCTCTCTAATTTTTTTTTTTTTTTTTTTTTTTTTTTTTTTTTTTTTTTATGGGAGATGGTCCATAATGGCTCTTTGTATTTTTTTTATTTTTTTTTTATAGATGGGCTATGACAGCGTTTTATATTTATATTTCTTATGGGAGTTTATCTGTAACAACGCCTTATTGATTTTTATTTTATTTTTTAATGTGAGATGGTGTCTAATGGCGCTTTTTAATTATTATTGTTCATTGGACGAGTAATGAAAAAAATATGTGTAATAATAATACAACAATAATTACAAAGGAGTACAACAATGGCGCTAGGCTTATTATTCCTCCAAACTAATCCAAGCAACAACAGGCAACAAACCATTATTTTTTTTTTCCTCTGGTTCTGTTTTCTGGCATACTTTGGAGGAATCAAGGCGCTCCGAGCAATATATGTACCAAAAGTATATACTCTAGACCCCTTAAAGTTGTTATGGTGGTGGTAGTAGTGGTGTTATCAGAAGAGAAAGACTCAACGTAATACATACAACAATGGCGCTTGGCTTGTTGTGGCGCTTGGCTTATTGTGGCTGGCGGTGACCGAGAGAGCCTCCTCACATAATATTCAAAATGAAATGCTTTTAATTGAACGGACGCAGAATCGCCAACTAATAATGGCTCCAGTTCCGTTTTGGATGCCGGATATATTCGAGGGGGAGACTTACACAATTTATTATTTCCCCGGATGGATGGATGGATGGAGTGATATTATACCTGGTTGGAATTTTCACCGGTGTGTGTGTGTTCGTTCCCCTTTAAAGCATAATAGGTAGCATGTGTGTATATATAGGGTATGGTGGTGTAGTGGGGCGTATGAGGAGTAATATGGTGTAGCTGTGTGGATGGGAGTCGATGCATTAGTCTGGGGGTTTTTGCACAGGGGTGAAAGATTAATGAGTTCAGGAGTGAAGCTGAACACGAGGTAAATAGATAAGGATAGAGAGTAGGAGGGATAGTTTTGGTAGTAATGGTAGTAGTGCTTGTGGTGGTGGTGGTGGTGGTAAGAGAAGTGATAATAATAGAAGTAGCAGTAGTGGAAGTGTAAGTAGTAGTAATATTAGTAGTGGTATATAATAGTAGTAGTTGTAAATATACTAGAGTACAGTAGTAGTAATATTGGTAGATATAGTAGTAGTAGTAGTAGTAGTAGTAGTAGTAGTAGGATTTGTGTTTTTTTCTGATATGAGAATAATAGTTTTTATAGTAGCAGTTATTATGAGGTAGTGTAGATATGAACACAAACTAACATCTCTGAAAGAAATGTGTTCATGAAGCTCTGATTGTGTAAGGACCCTACTTGATTTACTTACGAGCTCCCATTAGTTGGGGTGGAGTGAACACCAAGGTACAGAGGTTGAAGGTACAATGAGGGAACAGAACACTAAGTAAGTTAATAAGTAAGTTTAAGTAGAGTCATGCATTGTTAATCTGACTCAGTCCTCTTACAACCACTACAGAACAGTGAGCTGATGTATGCTGAGTTGGCCTTCCACGGGGGCTACTCCCAGGCCTCCTTGCCCCGACACAAGCCCTCTGAACCAACCATATATGCCCAGATCGACCATGGCATGCCTCCTGGCCCCCTCCCTTGTGTCCCGGTGAGCGGGGTAGGTGGCAACCCCATGATAGAGTGTTCCTCGGCCAGTCTGATTGGAAGCAGTTTGGGTGGCAGCGTGGCGGGCATCAGTGGTGGTGGGGTGTGTGCTGGGGGGAGTGGTGGTGGCCTGATCCCTCCCCCCACCTCCATGTGTCTGGGTGGTAGTTCTATCCCTCCACCGCCCCCAATTTGTACCTCGGTCAGTGTACCCACTACTGACCTGGGTCGCATTGGGTACATTGACCCTGCGCCTCCACCAGTTGGGTTTGGCGGCCACCCACTGACACCCCCCGTGCTGCCCGAGGAGGAGGAACTGCCCCTGGCCACAGTTGAGACTCCGCTGATGGACAACCACAAGGAGAGTGCCGTGTGACCCCAACAGGCACGGGCAGCTCACCCTCAGCTTGCCCCGTCAACCCACCACCAAGAGCTCACCTTCCCAAACCCACAGCCTCAGCTCCACCTTATTCAGTCTGCCCAACAAGTCCCACTGCCAATGTCCCACTACATGTATCCCATTCCAGCCCCATCACTCCAGCCCCAATACATAGACCCACTACTCCAGCCCCACCACATAGACCCACTACCCCAGCCCCACCACATAGACCCACTACCCCAGCCCCACCTCATACAGCCAATTGCACCACACCATGTGGCACCATTACCTCACCCCCAGTACTCAGAGGTCACCCAAGCCCCCCAGGTCGCCCCGTCACCACAGACTGAACTCTCCCCAGCCCCACAACCCGTAGCTTTGGAGGACCCATTATAAGTTGGGAACTCTTATGTGAAGTTACGATATACCTACGTTAACTAACTCAAGGTAGCCTGATCGCTCGTATCGCTGCCGGCTCAGGTCACTAATGGTGGTGGAAAATACATTTAAACTTTTGAGGGTGTGAATCTCTACAGTGATAGCCCGAAAACTTTGATACTTTAGTCACAGTGACACGAATTCGATTTTGTACACAGTCCTGACGCCACTGCTTCTCACTCACTGTTCCTAGAAGTAAGAAAAACAAACAACCTAGTCAGGGGAGTTGAGTGGTAAAGTCAGAGAGCAGCAGACAGAAAGACAAACAAACCTGCTTTATCTGGACTCACTCGGGAGAGAGTCAGTGGAAGTGAAGGGACTTATACGAGTAACTGTTATATCCTTCATGCTTCATCTTTCATCTTCCTTTCTTGGAACAGATTTGCTACGCTCATGTTTACAAATTGGAAGAAGGATGAAGCCTTTTAGTTTACGAGAGGACGGAGGAAATGAGTTGGAGTGATGTCCGCTTTACTCACTACAGGGACACACACCTCCACGGGGATTACAGAAGTGATCCACAGGGTTCTTTAGACTGATATATTATCGGGTCCTTAATGCTGATCGGTCATGTGTGTCTCCAGTTGCAGTACGCCAGTATAATGGAAGGTTGTGTCACATTGGGTATATTGTCCCCAACATTTTGCTTGTCAATGCCGTGTACCTTACAATTTCTCTCGAGGTTTCAGTACAAAAGTGACGGCACATTCCACTTGATTCCACAAATGTTATGTTTTGCATTTACTGTGTATGTTAAACTCATTACCGTTATCATTTATCTTAAAGGATATGTACTACTGTCATCATGTTGAGATTACTCCAATACAAGTACACAACAGGAAAAGATTATACTTATGCTAACTACACAGCACTGGTGAGCCAAGTGTGAGGAATATAATTATACCTACATGTGTCACTTCCTTGCCCATCGCTGCTAGACCGGTGTGTGATCGGATCGGCTCTCAAAGTGTTTGTTTATTTCTTGTTGGTTAATCATAGTTCTCGCTCGTGCTTGTGTTCGGTGTGACGGCCAGTTTGTTGTGTGCTGAACATTCCTGGAAAACGTGTATAATAATAATCAGTGTTCATAATTATACTCACTTGGTGTAGGACTGTCCAGAATCAAGAAAATGTGGGAATGTTGGAGACGAGTGGAATGGTGTTACGTTCATAGTGTTGAAAGAACTGATACGCTGAAATAGAAGTGAATTAATTAGTGTTTGATTGATGGAAGTTTATTTAAGACAAGAACCACTCAGAGGGAACTATTGTCTGGTGTTGTAAAAGGTTGCTTGGTGTTGCAAAGGGCGCCTGATGTTGCAAAGGGCGCATGATGTTGCAAATGGCGTCTAGTGTTGCAAAGATTGTCTGGTGTTGCAAAGGACGCCTGGTGTGCAAAGGGCGCCTAGCATTGCAAATGTAACATGGTGTTGCCGTAAAGGGCGTCTGGTGTTGCAAAGGAAGTCTGATGCTGCAAAGGAAGCCTGATGTTGCAAAGGGCGCCTGGTTTTGCAAAGAGTACCTAGCATTGCAAGACTAGGTGGACCACTGACCTAAACTGACATTCCTTTCCATACTGAGTGAAAATTATTGCATCATGATCTACGATTTTGTATACAATAATAATATATTATACGGTATGAATAATTAGCTCATGATTATTATTATTATTATTATTATTATATAAACTTACTTTACTACACACTGTGATGAATATTTTGACACTCAAAGATAATTATGGTTTAGTGCGAACATCAATTCTCAGATGTTGTTCCTGTTTCATTGTATAGTAGTCAGTAATGTCATTACCAAAATTTCATTAAAAAAAAAATAATAATGAAAAAGAAAGAAATGAACCTGAAAATTCATTCAAATGCTGTGGTTTCTGAAATTCCTCAAACCAGAATAACCATGTACAAAAAAAAAAAAATATGAATATATATATATATATGTCAAACTATAACACCTTGTCAAAACGCACCACTGAAATTTATATAATTGAACTGCAGTGTAAGAATGGAAGGTAAGTTTACACATACTGTATAAGAGCAACAGCAATGATGTAGGTTGGTGTTATTACATACACGCTGCCCAGAGCCTGTACTCATAATAATGTATTGTGAGATCACTTAAGAATTTTGATACTTAATTTCAATGAGTCTCTTGTTCCAAGCTTATGCCGTATTCATTTCTGTCATAGTAATCTTGCATCTTGTAGGTATGAAATTTTATATATATATATAACAAAAAAAATATCGCATTATTATCTAATCATACTCAGACATATGGATCCTTTTATTTTTTTTTTTCCTCCTCCTTAAAGTAACTAAAGAAAAAGTTATATTGCTCTTTACTTTATTCTCAGGATTGGTGAACTTTATTATGGAATCGATGGTATAGCCTCAATTTTGATGCTTTTTTTGATTCCCGTTGCGGATATGGGTTTGGTTTCAGGTAATAATTTAATTCCAGAACACTGCCAATGATTTGTGTGGATGTAAGTAAACTCACTCAGTCGTCACCATCCTGTGTGGTACCCAAGGATGCCCAATTTGGTTTCCATTATTATTTTTTGTTTTGTTTTTCGTCGCCTGTGTTGTATATTTTCGTCGCTTTGTGAGGATATTCTTCTGAAGTGTTGTTGTTGAAGTTCCTCAAGGTGTCTGACCGAGCAGCCCCGGCTTCTGAAGTGTTTGAACAGATAGTGGAAGGTTAATTAAGTGTCGAAAAAGATGACCACTATGTTCTCTCTCAGGTTCCAAAGCATTTCGTACAAGCATACAAAATGTACACGTATCATTCGTAAACGATTCACTTCAAAATTACATAGGTGGCGGTTCCCAAAAATTATTGTAGGTTTAACCATTTGAATCCAAGAATATTTGGGCATTATACGAGTATTTTTGATAATTTCAGGATTGATGGAATGTTCTTCTTGGCCTAAGATGCTGCCAGTATTGTTCCGTTCTAGCAAAACCCAAAGGTGGAAATTAACACATTGCAATTTGAACTTTCCTCTAAGAAATTCCATCCTTATTTTTCAGTTAATTGTGGAATGACTTATGTTTTTGTGTTAATTATAATATTATGAACAACTGAAAGTGAAATGCCACGGTGCCCATTAACTTTTTCATACTTGTAATTTTTTACCTGTTCAGTTTCTGAGTTACAATGCAATGGTGTACAAAAGTTTGTTCCCTCAGCCGGCCTCAACAATTTTCCATCTTTCCTTCAACTGGACATCTTTTCTTTCTATTTCCTTCCTGCTTGCTGTCTCACTTATCTGTCACCTTGCTCTTCTGGCACTAAATGACATCGCTGTTGCGGCACCTAATATCAATCAATCAATCAATTAACCTGCCACAATGTTACAGAAGCACCGTACTCCTTTGCTTCAAACTACTTCACAACAAAGGATATTATTGGTCACCTGTGTTTTGGTATTCGAAGCACAGAGAATTCAGTCATAATATTGTGTCTGGCTGACTGAGGGAGCGAACATGATGATGAGGATAATATTGAAGCTGGTCCATTACAGTGTTATGAATCTGACAATCTTAGCTTCGTTTTAATTTATTCTTTTTTTACATAAGGGTACGTATCACCCGGAAAGACTGCGTATACAGTACATTCACAATCCAAAATATGTATCCAGCCTTGCTTCGAATAGCCTGATTGAATATTAAGCGAGCTCAAGCAAATATGAAACAGGATAAATGTTGTAATTGGTTCACTAGATCGTCAAATGATACCGAAAGTTCAACAAGACCTGGATACAAATTTTGGATTACGTGTGTACATACATTATCCCGGTAATATACGGCCCTAACAAAATAATGTATAGGCCTGTCCAGATAATATTTAGACGGTATGTTGACGTATATATATATATGTATGGTTACTCACTCCCAAGACAAACATTGGTACTGTCAGGACAAACTTTATACGTAGAGGGTGTCAGGACAATCGGGCACTATGTGTAATATTTTTGTTGTATTATATTTTTGGGGTGCTATTGATTTATTATTACTATTATTATTATTATTATTACATTTTAGGTGTTAATTATTTGTTTTTGTTGTTTTTATTAATGTATAGAAGTACAACCACTCATGAAATTTGCCTCAAAAACACAACACAACACAACACAACCTAACATAGCCCAACCCAACCCAACCCAACAACAACCCAACCCAACCTAACATAGCCCAACACAACTTAACATAACCCATCCCAACACATCCCAACCCAATCCAACCCACTCCACCATAACTCAACCTAACCCAACCTAATATAACCCAACCCAGCCCAACCTAATATAACCCCACCCAACACAACATAACCCAACCCAACACAACACATCCCATCCCAACCCAACCCAACCCAACCCACCATAACTCAACCTAACCCAAACTAATATAATCCGACCTGAACCAACCTAATATAATCCAACCCGAACCAACCTAATATAATCCAACCCGAACCAACCTACGATAATCCAACCAAACATAACGTAAAACATCACTTTATTATTTTATACTACAATTGGGAAGAGGGCGTGAATATATACACACATCAATTAATACACAAATAAATACACACATTAATTTATACACAAAACAGTACACGCATCAATTAATACACACTTTAATACATTCATCAATAAATACACAAATCAATACACACATCAATAATTACACATTAATTAATACACACATCAATTAATACACAAATAAATACACACATCAATTAATACTCAAATTAATACACAAATTAATACACACATCAATTAATACACAAATAAATACACACATTAATACATCCACCAATAAAAAAATACACACATCAATAAATAAATTCACAAATAAATACTCACAATGCTGGACACGACCGACCGAAATGACACAATCAATCAAAGACATTCCCGACCTCTCTTAGGGAATGCGAAATCAAAAGAGCGTGTTGTTGTTGTTGTTGTTGTTGTTGTTGCTTTCGTATCACCTGCTACTGATCTCATGAGGACCGTAAGCCAGGATAAAAAATAAACAAAAGCCATGAGTGAGTTATGTTATTACTGTTATTAATTATAGTTTAGATTATAATTGATTTTTTTTTCATTTTTTCATTTTTTTTTTTCATTTTCAGGGAAGTTTTTTTTTTTTGTTGGTTAATGAAGGCAACTTGATTCCCCCTCCCCCCACCCCACCAAAAAAAAAAAAAAAAAAAAAAAAAAAAAAAAAAAAAAAAAAAAAAAAAAAAAAAAGAGAGAAAACTAAAAATGGTGCCGGGAAACAGATGACCTCAGTGGTATAATTTATAGAGGAAGAAACTGTACTCCTCCATTTCACCAACAAAAAAGATTCACTCCCCTTAAGGACCCTGTCTGTGATCGTGTATGAGACTCGGTGGCTTCTGATTCCTCCTGAAAATGCCACGAAACAACAAACTCCTTCAATATAGGTGGTGGTATGTGTTTCGTGGTGATATTTGAAGGACTCACTAACCTCCAATTTTCTTACAACAACAACACGAGGCTCCTTCATAAATAATAATCCGGGAAAAATGTGCCGTTGTTTCGCCTCTGACTGATAAGTAATATGAACATGAAATGAATTACAGGACGTGAGGGGATTCTAGTGTTTATAAAGTTGTTGATGTTTTTTGTTTAGGTGTGTCAATATTTGGTGTCACTTGTATTGATTTGTATTGCATTGACAGAGAGAGAGAGAGAGAGAGAGAGAGAGAGAGAGAGAGAGAGAGAGAATAATAATAAAGCTGATATGAGATGAGGGAGACGGTGCATTTTCCTCAGATAAAAAAATAAAATAAAAATAATAATAATGATAATGTACTTTCAAGGTGATCACTATGACTTGCTCGATGCCTCACTAAAGGAACGGATCCATCGTACCTGTCATCCATCGTCTTGACAAACCATGGCTATAGTTTTTTTTTTTTTACCTTTTTTTTTAAGTTTTTTTTTTTTTCCTGCATACGGATTCCTAATTTTCACTCTGTATGTCGACTCAACTCGTGTAGCGTCGAGAAATTCCCGACGCCAATGAAGACTACTGTAGTATTTCTATATAATAATACCTTAGTGTAAATATTATCTATATTACAAACCTTATTAGTGTTCAGTAACACTTCCGAATTTTAAAGTACAGTCATAATAATTATATCTTGCCATTTTTAGTATTTATTTACGCTTCACACGCCATATTTATGATTTTACCAGAAGAGAAAAAATAAAAAAAAAACATTTGTAAATATATAAATGAATAAATAAATAAATAAATAAATAAAATGATTACTAAGATACTTATATTATAAACATTGACACTCACCCGAAACTAGTCGCCATATGCCTTTATAAAGAGTAAGTCAGTCGTTTTTTTAGCATTTGTCGTTGTGTTCCGTTCACTAGCGTATGACATTACTGAATTGTTGTGATGCGTTCAGTTAGGTTCCGTTCAGTTCCCGCCGCTTCTTCCGTCCGCAGTGCCGCTCGCTAATCCGGTAAGAACGGTGTTGGGTGTCCCGCCTCCTGGTCTGGTGTGGTCTGGTCTGGTGTGGTGTGGTCTGGTCTGGTTAGGTTACGTCTGGTCTGGTGTGGTGTGGTGTGGTTAGGTTACATCTGGTCTGGTCTGGTTAGGTTACGTCTGGTTTGGTCTGGTCTGGTTAGGTTACGTCTGGTCTGGTCTGGTTACGTCTGGTCTGGTCTGATGTGGTCTGGTCTGGTTAGGTTACGTCTGGTCTGGTGTGGTCTGGTTAGGATACATCTGGTCTGCATGGTTAGATAGATGATTGTGACTCTGGGCCAACAAATCCTTGAAATTCTTTACTGTTGGTCTGCAAACGTTTAGAACTGATGGTGATGATGATGGTGGATGTTTTCTCTCACCTTTCCCACCTCCTATGTATTGGTTTTTACAGTTCGTCTGCAAATGTTTAGAACTGCATGATGATGATGACGCTTACTTTCTCTCAGCTCTCACACCTCATCTGTTTGGACCTGTTTTGGTTATTACAGTTCGTCTGCAAACCCTTAGAACTGATGATGATGATGATAATGTATGCTTTCACTTACCTCTCACAACTCATCTGTTTTGGTTCTTACAGTTCGTCTGCAAACGTTTAAGAGTTGATGATGTATGCTTTTTTTTTTTTTTTTTTTTTTTGTCTCAACCCTCCCGAGATCCTCTGTTTGTTTTGATGTTTTCAGTGGCGTACTTCACATCTACCACGCTCTTAAGATATACAAAAAAAAAAAAACCGACAGACACGTGTAACTGCATTATGTGACTGTAAAATTAAAGCAAGACTCCCTCCCTATGCCTCTGTTTGTTTTGATTATTTCAGTGGTGTATTGCACATCAGCCACGCTCTTAAAATATTATACAAGAAATAGACACAACTGCACACATCATGAGACTGTAATACTAAAGCAAGATTTTATGCGGTTATTTAGCAGCATCTCTTTATTATTTTCCCAACACTTAATTGGATGCTTAAAATCTCCGGCTCAAGTGATTCAGAATATAGATGTAAAATAAATGATGATAATGCAGTAACATCTCTACTTGGTGTCCCTCACAGACAAACGTAAGTGAAAGCATAGTGAAATTTCTATGCATGTGAGGGAGTCGGTGAGTGTGTATGTGTCTGAAACTTAGGTTGTGTGTGTTCGAGGTTTTGTGTGTGTGTATGTACGAGAATGAGAGACTGTATATGTGTGTACGTGTGTGTCTATATGCTTATGTGTGCGAATGCCTTTGTGTGTGTGTGTGTGCGTATGCGTTCGTTTGCATGTGTAGGAGACAGTGGTGGTTGCATGTATGAGTGTGTGTCTTTCTGTCTGTCTGTCTTTCTGTTTTTCATTCTGTGTGTGTGTGTGTGTGTGTGTCTGGAATGTGTAGGGGGTGACCTGGTTCCTCTGACGCCCTCCACCCATACTTTCCAACTCCGGGTATTAAGGAAATCCTGAATGGAGCGGGCCAGAGGGAGCTGGAAGTGAGCCACATTGCCCGCCGACGGAACACACACACACACACACACACACCACACACACACACACACACACACACACACACACACACACACACACACACACACCATACACACACACACACACACCACACACACACACACACACACACACACACACACACACACACACACACACACACACCATCCTATTCTGACCTAGCGTTATAATATTTCCTTGAGCTGGTTGAGGAATTAAGCAACTGACGACACTTTTCTAGCACTATAGCACTAGAGAATATTACTTACTCAGTGGAAGCACAAGCTAACTGCAGATTCCAGTCGTATGCCTCTTTTGGAAGAAGGAAGTTGATGCGGTGGTAGTGTCATTGTCTCATATATCGTCTGGACGTGGTTGGATCAGAACACTACAATGTATTCAGACTTTGCGAGGAAGGGTTAGGTATATAGCACCATCCACTCACCTCAGTTGGCTTCGTGTCATGTTTAGTCTGGCTCGCTACAATTCATTTCTACCATTGCTACCTACTGACCTAGCTGGAACTCGAAGGCTTCAACATTAGTGTGTGGTATCAATAGAGTTGTGACACCCCGCCGCCTGACGACACCACAAACTCCCCTATTGGTGGGATGCGTACACCCTTAGAGATATAAGTAACACATCCACCAAGATATTGTATTTCCTGCAGAACAACTATTTTTTTTGGCAATATGGGCATGGCAGGGTCTCAGAAGAGTTGGACATGAAAGGGTATTTAATCTCTATTTCCATTACTGTATGATATTATATATATATTATTGTACTGTAGTGCCGGACCAGCTTTAGTGTCTGTTGTTTTCGGTGCTAGGAAAATATATAATGATAAACTGGAAGATATGTGAGTAGACGAATTGAAGTCATTCCATCACTTGGCCTGCTGTCATAACATTACCACCTCTTTACCCATCAGTTGGCAGGTACTGTGCTTTCTTCAGATGATTTTTATTATCATCATTATTATTTCTTTCCAACCCAAGAGAAGAGAAGTTTGACTGAGGATCCATGACCAGGGTGAGTGATGGTCGTGGGTGAAGGGAGGTGTGTCCATCCCAACTCAACTCAACTCAACCATTAGTCTCCTTCCCTACATGTATCTTAGTAAGAGCCTTAGACAAGAATACCCGTGGTGTTAACGATGGCTTTGTACCGGAACGATGGCTTTGTAGTCAGTCTATGGAGTCATCGTACCGGTACCACACCATCGCAAACACTATGAATGTTCTTGCCTACAACTCTTAAACCTACGTGTTGTTAGTTGGTTTGTTTTGTTTGTTTGTTTGTATGTTTATTTGTTTGTATTATTACCTACCTGAACCATTTTTGCAGTCATTGCTACGTTAGGAAGTTAGCATTAGGACGATTCCATGTCACTTTTTATGTGTTTATAAATGTAATTTTCATCATGCTGTGATATACTGATTCTGATGTAATACAAGTGTTTCATATTACTGGTATTTCTCATCCTTTAATCTTAGTTTTAATTTTAAGTCATGATTTGTGTAATAAACTGATGATATAAGTTGGTTCTAGTGTGTACAAAATATGCATAATGTAGTGTACAGTTGCGTTTGTAATTCCCTAAACACTTCTGGCTGGGGACATCTGGCATTTTTAGACTCTGTTTGCTATATGCTGTAGAGTGTATGTACTAACTCTAAATCTCTCACTGAACAAATGGTATTCGTTAATGAACTTGTGACTGGTTGAGATAAATTTGCATTATGTTTGTCATTCATAAGTTACATAGTATTAATAAAGGAATGAGGTAAGGAAGCCTGATGTTTCCAAGTGTTCAGTGAAACATGAACCCAACTGTACATGGGTTTTAGTATACATGGGCAGTAATAAACGTGGGTTGTAGTATACATGGGATATAATATACATGGGCTGTAGTATACATTGAATATAATAGACGTGGGTTATAGTATACATGGGCTGTAGTATAAATGGGTGGTAATATACATGGGATATAATATACGTGGGTTATAGTATACATGGGGCTGTAATATTCATGGGTTGCCTTATGCATGTATTGTGGTAAAGCATAATATATAATGTTGTAAGCAAGGTGGGGTCACAAAATCTCCCTCGTTGCTTGTTAGACCCTTTGTGATTCATGCCTCAGTAACCCTTGTGTAGTCAGTACTCATCATTATATTCTGACAGTTTGCCAACCAATGCTTAAGTTTACTAATTAACCAAATATCTTATAATTATATGGTTTACCTGCAGTATCGATTATTTGGGTTACCTTTTCTGAGCATGAAAACACAAGGAGAATAGAAAAGAATATTATTATGCTGCTGCCTCTTTCCTTTTACGAACTCTCTCTCTTTTTTTTTTTACAATAGGATGACTGTAAGATTGAAAGCAAGGGAGTAGAGAACTGTGCTGCCTTGGAACTACTGTAAGTCCAGCTCTCTCTGCCAGGAAGACTTTGGTCACTCTCTAACTCTTGTGTTCTTACTGAAATGAAACTCAGAAATAATAAGTTCCCTTTTAGCGCTGTAAATCTGTGTCCAAAATAACAATGGTTCATAACACTTGAAGCAGAGTGCATGAAATGATAAAGCTTAAATAAACAAGTATTGATACATAAGTTGGTATCAATAATAAATAAAACAAAGGCTGTAATAATAATGGTGTGAAAATGCTGAAATATTGTCGTCCTTGAATTGACTTATAAAAAAATATTGGACACACAATGTTCACAAGATAATTATCTAATTTTTTACTTTACACTTAAAATACTCTCTTTCAGTCTTGCACCACATTAATGCAAAATACTGTAACACTAACCTACACAGCGGGTCGGAGAAGACTCAAGGCATCCCTGAAGCACACACACACCCTCATTCACTACACTGGTCTGAGCCAAGGTAAGTCTGTTATCACCAGGACATGGAACGCTAATCCGTCGTGGAGGAAGCTACACTCTCACACACCAAACGTTTTCAACATTATTTGGCCACATTTAGTTAGTTCTCGAGGCAAGGTACACATTATACACTGACAAATCCCTACACAAACCTTGTATGATATAATTATTCTGGTTATTATCAAAAGGGGATTAATCATTCATCCAGTAAATGAAAGATATTAAATGTACTTGACTAATTATTCATTCACCTGTGGATATTTAGCTGATATTGAATTTGTAATAATTCTTTTTTAATTGTTTAACTTACTCGAATTATTTCATTTAATGTCCTAGTTAAATTTAGAGACCTTGAACATAAGGGAATAGTAATGAATTTCATGAGTAATAATAAAATTCTCTGACCCACCAACTTAGTTCATTACAAATTAATGCAAGTTCGACTTCTCTTTTTTACATTCACGTATAAAGTTATGATTAATTGATTGTAGAAAAACGTAAAACACTATATATTGATAATTAAAAAATATTTACCAAAGGTCTGCCTCGTGACTTGCCACATGTGATTAGATTTTGGGAGTGTTCCTGATCTGAATCCAGCCATTTGTGTGAAGAAACTTTTAAGGGGAGATTCTTTTGTTGGTGATTGTGTAGGTATATGACTCCTCCAAACTGTGTCACTATACAGATCCCCTATTAGTACCACTGAGGGAGTCTGTTTTCTGATATTGTTGGGAGGAATCAATATTCTTCCAATTTAACAAGAAAATAAGTTGACTGTGCAGTATATAAAAGATATTGTAAAAAATGAGACGATGTGCTTAACAAATAAAAGTTTATTAATAATTAAGTACCAGGGTAAATTCGTGACAAAGGTACGAGATACTGATTACACGCTCATATCAAAACAAATAATTATAGCCAACCTGATTGAATTTCCTGCAGAGTGATGTGACTGCCAATAAGGCTCTTCTTTAATTTTTGAACGAGAGTGAAGTGTGACGTAAGCCAGCTTAGGTGGAACTCTTTAAGTGGAAGAAACTTGTAAGCCGATAGAATTCATTCACGAGTTTTATGCAAAGTTAAAATGTGGGGAGAATTCTAAAAGGAAGAAAGGTTTTACTTCTCTGGAGGCCATCTGGTCCAAATGCAGCCCTCATTATTGGCAAGCTTTTTATATTTCTCATTTTTTTTTCTCCCATTCAAGTCTTCTCGTCGTATGATTTGTTATGCGAGGAGATATTTCGCGACATTCATTTTTATACTGTGGCATATCCAACTTATTTTGTTTTTTTATATTTGTGTTCTTTTATTCTGGTACCAATATATTATCATTTCTCTGTCTTGTGTCATTGTAGAGTTTCCTGTTTGTTTTCTTTACTTGTTCTGCGAGTCATTTGTTTTGGGGGGATTCTTGGAGGACTACTGATTTCTCCAAACTATGCCAGTAAACAGACCACTTCAGTATCTGGGTAGGGGTTCTGTTTTCTTGCATTGTTCAGAGGACTATCGAGGCTCCAATACGACCTCAACAAACGACTTAATTAAAAAGGGAGAAAACAGACACCCATAGTGATATTAATAGGAGATCTGTTTCCTGGCATAGTTTGGAGGAATCATATACCTTCCACTTCACACACAAGACGTTAATCTCCCCTTCGAAGTTGCCATAATTGCCAAACAGAATATTTTAGTAATGTTTATGGCGGATCACATATTTACGATCACATATTAACTTTGATATGACACCTACAGACATGACAACTGCTGTACTGACATTCCTCAACAGAGACTGAATAGAATCTTGATGTTTCATATAGTTTCAATCCATATGCCACTAATTATAATATTATCAGTAATCTTTTTCCTGATTATTTTGGGTGTATAGATAGATTTGTAGATGTTGAAAATATAAGAATGAAAAAAAAAAAACTATTATTACTGGATTGTGTGACATAATTTCCTAGCCCATGTGTCCCCCCCCCCCCGTCACCAAAAAAAATATTATAGATGTAAATAAGTAATATATAATAAAAAGTCGAACCCAACGTCCTCTTCCCCTTTGGACTCGGGGTAACAAAGTAATAAAGCAAAATACGATTGAGTAAAGTTGGAACATTACCCTAATATAAAGTAAAGAGGTAAAGTTTGAAGTTTGTGGTTTATTGAAAATGTTTATCAGGAAGGGTTGGTGGTGTGCAGGCTCAGGCTCAGGCTCTCTCTCTCTCTCTCTCTCTCTCTCTCTCTCTCTCTCTCTCTCTCTCTCTCTCTCTCTCTCTCTCTCTGTGTAACTCTTTTTCTCTCTTTGTATCTGTGTAACTCTCTCTCTCTCTCTCTCTCTCTCTCTCTCTCTCTCTCTCTCTCTCTCTCTCTCTCTCTCTCTCTCTACTGTGGTGATGTGGGCAGTACTTTTAGGGTTTGGACGCTCCTTCGGCCCTTACCACTTCAGCTGTCCCTCCTTTCCTTCTATCTCCTACATGCCAGCTGTTCCACCTCTCTTATCACCTTCTCCCCAGCTAGTCCTACGGTTCCTACAGGGTCTTCAAGGCCTAGGGTGGTCTTCTGTCACCCTCAGTGTAATCTAATCAAACCCAATATAATCCTGATCTTCTCTTCCATCTGTCCCTTGTTTTGTTCTTTTTCCTTCCTGTACATTTTTCTTGTTTGTTGTCTCTACTCCGTCTTGTCTTTTGTGGTGTAAACTCAGTCTTCATTCTTCCCCTTATCATTCATAATATAAAACCCCTCATTTTCGCCTACACACACACACACACACACACACACACACACACACACACACACACACACACACACTACAGTGCTCCCATTACGCCCATCTATTACCTCTGATGTTAAAGCTACAATTTTTTTTATCTTTTTTTTTTTGTATCCTCACTGCTCGAGTCCAGTGTTAATGTTCAAACACATCTTGCTGTTGAGAGCGATATCATTCTCTTTCCAAAAAGGTATAATTACAATATCAATTACAGTGGAATTATCATTACACACTACACCGGCGAAAGAACAGGAAATTTGTTTTGACATTGCAACAGTCATATTAATATATATTCCCAAGTCTATCGTTGTACAGGGAAACGTAACATTGGAATCAGCAGTCTACCGGGACGTTTGAATACTCATTATTATTTTTATTGCCTTAGATATTTGTTGTTGACCATACAGCCTATTGCAATACTTTGTTTTATCTGGCTTTACCATAAATAATCTCACCTGAGGTACGAGTATTATGTATTGAAAGAATTGGCATCTACCGGGAAGCGAAATATAGCCTATATATCCACAGACTTTAAGAGACTTTGGTATTATTGTGTTCCCCATCCACCACCACCACCACCACCACCACCACCATTACCCTCCATCCCCCACCCCCACTCTCCATCCCCCACTCCCAGCTTTCATCCCCCACCCCCACTCTCCATCCCCCACTCCCAGCTTCCATCCCCCACTAACCCTCCCTCCATGTCCCAACCCCACCCTCCATCCCCCAATAACCCTCCCTCCATCCCCCACACCCCACTCTCCATCACCCACCCACACCCTCCATCCCCCACCCCCACTCTCCACCCCCACTCTCCATCCCACATCCTCACCCTCCATCCCCCGCCCCCACCCTCCATCCCCCACCACCACCTTCCATCCCCTACCCCCACCTTCCATCCCCCACTAACCCCCCACTCCATCCCCCACCCCGCCCCCCACGACCCGAATTTCCGCCTCGTGCAGTGCAGTCGTGTCTGTGTTGCATAATTAAACACCAATGCTGAAGAGGGATGTTCTGTCATCAAACGTTTGTGCCAACGTCCGGGCCAGTGTGTGGTGTATTCATTTAACGTACAAAACGATCCCAAACTCTGTCTCTTTTTTCTTTTCAAGGGGCATGGTGTTGTTGTTGTTGTTGTTGTTGATAGTGGTGGTGATGGTGAAGATGGTGGTGGTGTTCATGGTGGTTGTGAAGATGGTGGTGTTGGTGGTGCTGGTGTTGATGGTGGTGGTGATGGTGGTGAAGATGGTGGTGTTGGTGTTGGTGGTGAAGGTGGTGGTGCTGGTGCTGGTGTTGATGGTGGTTGTGAAGGTGGTGGTGTTGGTGAAGATGGTGGTGCTGGTGTTGATGGTGGTTGTGAAGGTGGTGGTGTTGGTGAAGATGGTGGTGTTGGTGTTGGTGGTGAAGGTGGTGTTGGTGGTGGTTGTTACACGTGTGACCTTTAGCAACGCACCAGGGACATCGAAACATGGAACATTCGAAGCCTTGCCACGATGAGGAACAACTGGGTAAGAGGGTAAGCTGGGAGTTGAAAATAATACTAGCTTTGACATGGCATGGAAACTCATATAATATAATAATAATTGTTGATCCCTTGTATGGAATTGTGGTTTGTCCTCGGTTGCATGTATACAAGCAGCTGAAGATCCTTATGATGGAATATTTAAGAAAACATTGCTTAGAGACATAGTAACCCAGGGAACTTGTATATCTCTGTGTGTATATAATTGTTATCTGGTAAATAATATAGATTGATTTGTTCATAATTAGAAAGTAGAAATCGGCATTGTTCCTCAAGGCGTTAATGATGATTATTGATTATCTATTCTATATGAAGCTTATGTAAATACAGACACCGGAAAAGAAGTCATAGGTTTGGTACTGGGAGGTTATAGTTTAATTAATGGTGTTACGATACTAAGGCTTACATAAAAGATAGGCCTTCTTTATTTCTATTTAAGGGACCCTGTGATGTAGTCAGAAAATTGGAGATTAGTGAGTCCTTCAAACATTGCCACGAAACACCACCTATATTGAAAGATCTTGTTGCGCGGCATAGTCAGGAGGAATCAGAAGCCACCAAGTATCATACACGATCACAGGGTCCTTAAGTAATCATATAAATACAAGGAGAAAACTACACCTCAATAACCTAAAGGAAGTAAGTAATTTTTTTGGGGTAAATTGGAGACTACGTAACCCTCCAGACTCTACCATAAAACACAATCCCTGTATAGTTTCAAACGGAGGGATACTTTTTCATGGCATAGTTAGGAGGAATCAATAGCACCCCAATTTCCATAATAGGTAACTTACGCCCTCAATAATTTTTGGGGGACATTCAGAAGGCATTCACTAACTTATATTATAGTAGACGAGAGAGAACACTACACAGGCTTCCCATTACATTAACCAACATCGTGTTTCTGCTCTTTTCACTGCACTACTCCTTGCTCTATGCAGGCAACTATAATAACTAACTATATAAGTAAATAACTAACTATAATAACTATAATAACTAACTATAACAAACTATATAACTAAATAACTAACTATAATAACTATAATAACTAACTAACTAACTCCTCGCTCTATGCTATAATTTTTTAAAACTTAATTACACTGTTATTTTTTTTAACACGTGAATGGCAATTTGTGTGTGACATTAAGGGGACGGTGCATGCAGTTCCTTACTTATTTTTATTTTATGTATTCATTTAGCTAATTAGTTAGTTTGTTACATAGTTACGTACTTAGATGGTTAGTTAGTTAGTTGATAAGTTAGTTACTTGATTAGAAAGTTATTTATTTATTTATGTATGTATTTATTTACTTAGTTAATTAGGTACTTAGTTAGCTAGTTAGTTAGTTTTATATTTATATATTTATTTATTTATTTATTTATTGGAAAATGTTCACCTTGGTAAATTCCATAACCTAGAAATAAAATAGTGTGGGCAAGACAAGTGCACCGGACGCGGCTGGGAAATTACCATAATGCTTCAATAAACAACGCCAGTGTAAATTTCGCAACATTTGGGAGGTTATGAACGCCTAAAGTGCTTCTCAAGTATATTCCCCCCGGCGCAGATAAATGGCTGCTAATAAACCCTGCTGAATCCTATATTACTTACTGCATTCCCTCCCTCCACCGGCTACTACAGTATTACTTATTTACTTATTTACTTATTACTTATTACTTGTTACTTATTACTTACACTGACTACTACAGTAAGGGCCCTGGGGAGTCGGAGTGGTCGGGTTTGTGATCGTGTATGAAAAGTGAATGGTGGCTTCTTCTGATTCCTCCTGACTGTGACATGAAACAACAAGCTCCTTCCATTATAAGTGGTGTTTCGTGGCAATATTTGAAGGACTCATTTACCTCCAATTTTTTTCTGACTACATCACAGGGTCCCGTAAGAGGTGAGATAGTTAAGGGGTGAAATAGTTAAGGGGTGAAATAGTTAAAGGGTGAAATAGTTAAGGGGTGAAATAGTTAAGGGGTGAAATAGTTAAGGGATGAAATAGTTAAGGGGTGAAATAGTTAAGGGGTGAGATAGTAGTATACTTTTGTTATGTTACATTAGAGTGCCTTGATTCCTCCATAGTAAGTCAGAAAATAAGACCAGAATAGTAATGATAATGGTGGCCTTGTTACTTGGAATAGTTTGGAGGAATTTTTGGTACATTAGAGTGCCTTGATTCCTCCAAAATATGCCAGAAAACAGGACCAGAATAGTAAAGATAATGGTAGCCTGTTGCTTGGATAGTTTGGAGGAGTAATTCATATTTCCTCGTTCATTGGTGGAATACTGTAATTTATTGTCTGATTTATTTCAAACAATTGTATTTTTATTTTTGAGAAATTTGAAATGTATCTATTGAATTCGTTTGGTGTTAGTGAGAATAGAATAATACAAACGGCACTTGCTATTATTAATCATATTTATTGAAGGGTTATCTTGAGAATTAGTGACTTGTACAAGGATGTCACTAGATTCACACAGGCTAATAATGTATTGTCTCTCCTTCCTCTCTCTCTCTCTCTCTCTCTCTCTCTCTCTCTCTCTCTCTCTCTCTCTCTCTCTCTGCTTGTGTGTGTGTGTGTTTATTTCCTCTTTCTGCCTCTCTGTCTGCCTGTCTCTCCTTCCTTCCTCTCTCTCTCTCTAAGTGTGTGTGTGTGTGTGTGTCTATTTATTTCCTCTCTCTCTCTCTCTCTCTCTCTCTCTCTCTCTCTCTCTCTCTCTCTCTCTCTCTCTCTCTCTCTCTCTCTCTCTCTCTCTGCGCGTGTGTGTCTGTTTATTTCCTCTTTCTGTCTCTCTGTCTCCCTGTCTCTCCTCCTGTCTGCATTTCTATACATCAGTAAAGTGTCTGTCTGTTTTTCAAGGTAATCTTTGGAGGAATCATTTGTCCATAACAGTCTTACTTAACCCCTTCTGTTTAACGCCACATAATTATTTCCCTTGAAGTAGAAAAACTATATACATAAAAAAACTATACATATGAAAACTATATACATAAAAAAACTATTAATAAAAACTATATATATATGAAAAGTATAAACATTAAAAACTATATGCAGTAAAACTATATACATAAACAAAACTATATACATAATTATAAGCTATATAACATAACAATTATATTCATACACAATACTTATATATACATTATGAATTTCTCTCGTGTATGTAATTCAAAACCTTTCCTTTTTTTTGCTATTATTATTTTTACCACTTGGCCACACTGTTTTGTTATTATTATTTTCACCACTTGGCAACACTGACAACTCCCTGGCAGTTCATTAGTTGTGGTTATTCCTTTTTTTAATTATGTTTAACTGAATACCTTTACGCTCCGTATGTATATGTGTTTTTGTGTGTGTTTGTGGGTCTGTGAGTGGGCGTGTGAGTGTATGTGTGTGTTCCGTATGTGTGTGAGTGTGGGTGGGTGGGTGGGTGTGTTCCTTGGGTGTGTGTGTATGTACGTGTGTGTGTAGGGGGTGTTCTTTGTGTGTGTGTGTGTGTCAAGTTTAAGGTCATCAAGCTTGAGTTCATCATGATATTGCCTTTTGAGATCAAGTATCGTTATTCGTGTGTATAATTCGACTAACTAATGATTGCAGACGAGACGGTCTTCAACTTCAGACGAATTCATTAAACCAGAGGACAATAAATTAACAGTCAATAGATTTAAACCTCATTTAATCTAACCTAACCTAACTTTACCTGACCTAACCAAATTTAACCTAACCTAACCTAACATAATATAACATAATCTAACCTAACCTAACCTAATCTGACCTAACCTAATCAAATTTAACTTAATCTAACCAAATTTAACCTAACCTAACTTGACTAAATCTAACCTAACATAACATAACATAACATAATCTAACCTAACCTTACCTAACATTAGATATCCTAACCTAACCTAACCAGAGACAATTACAGTCACTAATAATTATCAAGAAATTCGACTGAATGTCAATTAACATATAACCAACATCTCATATTTTTCATAATGTATATATGTGCTTACCTGTATCAATCATGAACTTGAAATATCATAAGAAAATCATTGTTATCCTTTAAACTTCAAAAAACAAGGTCATGAAAGAGAGGAAAGGAAGGAATAAGATGGAAATTGAGGTGAAGAAATAAGAGATGAAAGAAGTGAGAAAATGGGATAATATTAAAGAAAGGAGTGAGAGAGGGAGGTCAGAAAAAGTGAAGGAAAGAAAGGAGGAAGGGAGGGAGTTTAGAAAAGGACAAAATGAGTGAGGTAGGAATGGTTTAAAGAAGGAAGGTAGGTAATGAAGAAATGAAAGGTAGGTAGGTAGGAAGAGAGAAAGGGAGGTAGGTAGGTAGAAAGGGAGGTAGGTAGGTAAGAAGAGAGGACGGGAGGTAGGTAGGTAGGAAGAGAGGAAGGGAGGGAGGTAAGAAGGAAGGTAGGGAGGAAGGGAGAAAGGGAGGTAGGTAGAGAGAAAGGGAGGGAGGTAGGAAAAGAGGTAGGTAGGTAGGAAGGAAAGAGAGTGAAGGAAAGGCGGTACACATTAAAACTCCACCTGAGAGAACTCCAGAGGGCGTGAAATCCAGGGTAACAACTTCAAGGCTCTGCTCGCGTGTGTGTGTGAGAGAGAGAGAGAGAGAGAGAGAGAGAGAGAGAGAGAGAGAGAGAGAGAGAGAGAGAGAGAGAGAGAGAGAGAGAGAGAGAGAGAGAGAGAGAGAGAGAGAGAGAGAGAGAGAGAGAGAGAGAGAGAGAGACAAACAGACAGACAGACAGACACACACACTTACACACTTCGAGCATACACAGCACAGACCAGCCCACAAACCCAGCCTCTTCATCTCTTCTGTTTGAAAGCCAGACATCCCTCCCCCCCTCCAAACCCTTTTAAGGACCCTGTGATCGTGTATTAGACTTGGTGCATGGCTTCTGATTCCTCCTGACCATGCCAAGAAACATGCTCCTTCTATATACGAGTAGGTGGTGGTGTTTTGTGGCATTATTTGAAGGATTTACTAACCTCCAATTTTCTGACTACATCACAGGGTCCTTAATTAAGACATTCAGGAGAATATGCCGGTACACTCAAGTCGCCTCACGTAACTCTTCCACCGTAGAAAAGTAAAAAAAAAGAACATATATCCGGCCCCGATCAGATATCCGGCCCCTGATCTGATATCCGGCCCCAATCAGATATCCGGCCCCTATCATTGTAGCCTACTCACTTGCATGCAGTGTGAGGTTCGTACGTATAATATATAATAATTTTTAATGGGTACAGCAACAAGAGGGGCAAATTGTCCATTCATGGCTGAACCTGAAATATTGAAGAAGAACAAAACACAAGTCCATATTCAATTGATGTTGCTGTAGGTACAAGCCTTGGAAGGTAGGAAGGTCATACATACATTTGATGCCTAATTATGTGTGTGTGTGTGTGTGTGTGTGTTTTACAGCCCATAGTGTGCTTATATTACGTGAAAATAGTGTTTAGAGCATTAGACCTCATAGTAATTGTTGATGGTGTGAGAGAAGACATTGTTGTGAGAGAAGTAATTATTGTGAGAGAATTAATTGTTGTGAGAGAAGTAATTGTTGTGAGAGAAGTAATTGTTGTGAGAGAAGTAATTATTGATGGTGTGAGAGAAGACCATTTTTAATCACATACATACATTCCCCCCAAGTAAGACCAACACTGAGGAACGGCTGTCATCATGACGAACATCTATTATGCAATAATATTATCCTGCTGAAGAGTTAACACCGAAGGATTACGATGCCATGAAAAGAATTCACTAAATATTTCCTCATGAAAAACATTAAGCAATCTAGTTGTAATAAAAATAGCGCCGTGTCCTGCGACCGGTGGAAGAAAAATGAAAATATCTGCCATGATAAAAAAAAAAAAAAATAGAAAATACTCACAGTAAATACGATTGTGTGACCGTGAGAGCTCCGGCATTAGGGGATATTATCGTGGCTGGGGACACACACACACACACACACACACACACTCTCTCTCTCTCTCACTACTGTACTCATTTCCAGGTCAACACAAAAGTTTCCCAATGTGCTAGATGTGCTACAATGGGTTGGTTGGTATCGCAGTTGTGTAATGTGGAAATTATAATATTTTTGCTTCAGTCTTTTAATGGGCTTTACAGACACATGTAAGTATGTATGTATGTATGTATGTATGTATGTAATGTATGTATGTACTGTATATAATGTATGTATGTATGTGTGTATGTATGTGTGTGTGTATGTATGTATGTATGATTTAAGGGCATGCAGATTGTCTTGTTGATAATTTGGAAAGTGTGTGGTTCCTCCAGACTATGCCACGAAACAGATCCCCCATTAGTAACATTATAAAGGTCGTCTGTTTCCTGGCATAGTTTGGAGGAATCAGTAGCCCTCCATTAGGCCATACCCAAAAGATAATCTCCCCTTAAGCTGAAAATACAGCAGCCGGTGTTAGCTCCGAGTGGCAATGTCGTATAAAGATTTTCATTATGATACACATTGCATAATTCAGTGGGCAGTAATGTGGGTAATTATGTGGGTAAATATGTGGGTAGCATGATGTAGTGAGAAGTATGTAGGTAACTAGTTATGTGGGTAATGTATGAGTAGTATGATGTATTTTTCTATTATGATAAGTAATGCATGACTAATCAATTAAGAGGGTAATTATGAAGTCACTTCAAAGGGTTATTTTATCATTTAAGAGGGTGCTAATTATGTCATTTAAGAGGGTAATAATTATGATGTCATTTAAGAGGGTGATAAATATGATGTCATTTAAGAGGGTGCTACGTATGTCATTTAAGAGGGTGATAAATATGATGTAATTTAAGATGGTAATAATTATGATGTGTGCCATAATAATTGTAAGGTTATTATTCCCACCAATCAATGTTACAACGCAGATTTCTTACTTATAATACGAGGCTGTTTGATTCCAGGGCATTACTGTGGGGGAATCAGGCTCAGGTTACAGTATAAGAGCTTCAATTGGCCCACTGCAGATAATCCCCGTAAAGCAGCGATTATACTGACTTTCTTTTTTTCCAGCGAAATTGACACTGGCTGCAAGACAATGGGGTCGTTTATGTGAGAGAACATTTAATTGTGTTGTTGATGACGGTGGCGTGGTTATGTACAGTTGAGGACACTTGAAAATAGACACACCTTAAACGGGGGCCCCTTACTGTGCATAGGCTAAAATGATACGTTGTGTGTGTGTGTGTGTGTGTGTGTGTAGAAGCGACGAGTCCAATTTTATGCTTGGTACAGGGGAAAAGAGTGTTAGTTTGACCAGAGGATGAAGAAATATATGACAGTGTGTGTGTGTGTGTTTGTGGCTGGGGGAGGTATATGAGAGTATGTATGATGTGTATGTGTGTGTGTGTGTGTTTGTGGCTGGGGGAGGTATATGAGAGTGTGTGTTTGTATGTGTGTGTGTGATTGTGGCTGGGTGAGGTATATGAGAGTATGTATTATGTGTGTGTGTGTGTGTGTGTGTGTGTTTGTGGCTGGAGGAGGTATATGAGAGTATGTATGATGTGTGTGTGTGTGTTTGTGGCTGGGGGGCTGGGGGGCTTGGGGGGGGGGGTGTAAGGGGTAGCAGCAGGTGTTCGGACCAGTGGACTATGAGCTTCACAAACTGCTATAAAACTCTGCCATTTGACCCCTGCCAGATGTTGTGCCGTAAAAGTGTGTGTGTGTGTGTGTGTGTGTGTGTGTGTGTGTTGGGGGTGGGGGGGGGGGGAGAGGGGTGCAATTACCTGAGCCCCCTTCCCCGAACCTTGGACCCATTGCCCCCCCCCTGTTCCCATCTCTTCCCTTGCCACCCCCCGTCTCTCTTGCCCCCCCCCCCCCAACCCGGTTTCTCCCACTCTCCTTCTGTCCCTCCATTGCTCCTGTCTCCCTTCCCCATTCCCGTCCTTGCCCCATTGTCCCCTCCTAGCCCCCCCCCCCTCGCTCCCTTTACCAACCTCACCTAACCCCCTCATGCCCCCCCTCACCCCCAACCATCCCCTCACCTGGCTGGCTGTTCCGGAGCATTAAGGAGGTAATACACTTTTGGTACATTAGAGCAACTTGATTCCTCCAAAGTATACCACCAAACAGGACCAAATTAACAATAATAATGGAGCCCCTGTTGCCTGAAATAGTTTGGAGGAATCAGTTGCTCCAGACTTACTTACTTACTAACCCTGAGTCCACCACCACCACCACCACCCCAATAATGGTTAAGTGGGTTATCAAAGTGTTATTGGAAATTGACTGACCATTCGCCTTTGGGGTTTTAAGAGAGAGGGTCATTGTTTCGGGTTAAGGGGGTATCCTAGTAGGGCGTTGGTAAATCTGGAGCAACTGTTTCCTCCATTCCATATCAAGCAACAGGCCACCATTTATGTTTGGTTCTGTTTCAAGGCATACTTTGGAGGAATCAAGGTGCTCCAATGTATGTGTCTGAAGTATATACTGTATATTTATTTCTCCCTGAAGTAATGTTGCTGCTTGGTTTAACTACGAGGGTCATTATTTTATTTCTCCAAACTATGCCAGTAAACAGATCTCATATTAGAAACATTGCACTCGTCTGTTTCCTGGCATAGTTTGGAGGAATCAGTAGCATTCACAATCACACACCAAAATTATGTGGTCCGCAAATTAATAGGATACTGTTTCCTTCAACCTATTTCGTGGAGTAGCTTGGAGGAATCTATAGCCTACTATTCGTCTACAATGCATGGACCTTTTAAGGAGAGATTTCTTGTTGATAAATTGGAAACATGAAGGAATTTGATAGACAATGAACATGGACACGTGCCTGTAACAATGCTTATCAAAATGTCAACATGTATGTATATTTGTTGCGTGAGAAAAAAAAATTATAGTATTGTTTGGTTAGGTTTTTAACTGTAACAATACAATTTGTGTTGAAATTACTTGACTGCAAACCTATGCTGCCTCGAAAACTACTGTATATACAATATTTAATTGTAATAAGAGTAGTGGAGGCATTTAAATATTATAGTGGATTGTTTATGCAGTCCAAACATTGTTCACAAAAGATTTTATTGATGCAAAAAAATACAGTATGATACAGCACTGTATATTTGCAGTTCCTGTTACTTTGGCCACTATTAATATTAACTGTATCAGAAAACATAATGCATCATGGTTACAGTTATTAATGACACGATAAGCAATAATGAAAACAGGTTACAAAGTACAATAGAACTATTTTGTATTTAACAATTTACGAAAGCAAATCACGTGTGTTTTGAAGACCTGTATTATGATATGATATACTTATCTTATATGGTATTTGCTTATGCAAATTGCTGAAATTTTTTATCCTTGAAAAAGTATTGCACAAGCAATACATCTTTGAGCATTAATTCTAAATCCAACTTTGTATAATGGGCAAATTGAAATAAACTCTTTAGAATAAAAAAAAGTTATGTTACTGGTTATACTCAAGTACGGTATATATTTCATATACAGTATATATAATATTTTTTACTTGATTTGATATACAAATAAGTTATGTTAAGGAAGTCTGAGGGTAATACATTGATAACATATCTCCCGATAGGCTACAGTAATTTGGGGAGGGGTAACCACGAGCCTAACTTTTAAAACTAAAAAAAAAAAAAAACTTATGCATTTTATTTTACTCCCCGCTTGTGTCTCCATTTACATGCTAAAAGGAGCTACTGGTATACATTCTCAAGGCAATCAACAGCTGGGTATGTGGTGGTATGGGATTTCTTCGCCTTGTTCTTCTCCTCAGCAGGGATGAGAATCATCTATGAGCTGCATGAGGTAATGCCGAGAAAAGCGGTAGTGCCTTATCAGCTCGTTGTTACTGAGAGCTCTCTCTCCTCAAAGCCCTTGCTTCCAAGTCAGCCAAGACGTACTCCATGGTGAAGGTCACCTCTCATGCTCAGTCCGCTGATGGGCAGTGTGAGACCGGTCACTGATGTACAGTGCGAGCAGTACTTGAAATGTTGTGTAACATGCATTACGCTGTTTAACGGGACTTTGTTTACTTCTTGCCATCTTGAAATGTATATTGATATCAATTTCCACTGCAATCAATGAAAAATATTCACTAAATATGATGATATCTGAGCCCATATGGTGCACGTCCTTAACTTTTACCAGCTTTTACTACACCTCCCTAGGTGTTGTTATTAGCGATGTCGCAAACCCGCCCGTGACGTCACCATTTTGCTTCTTGGATCGCATCGGTAGTAGCCGACGTTGGATACGGCCCCAGACTCATCATTCTTGGCAAGAAAAGCGGATTTGTATCTTGTTCGTTGATTGGTGATCTGATGTGAGGATCGGTACATTGAGGCAAGGATGGAGAGGTGACGTCATATCGGGATGTGTGTCTAAGCCAATCAGCACGCAGCTTGCAATTCCTCTTCCTCCATTTCGGCCAATCAGGAAAGACCACTGCGACTGCCATTTTTTTTTAATCCTTTGCAATAGTAATGTCGGACTAATGTTCTATTCCTACCCGCCTTCTTAACCACTTCAGGCTGAAACAACGTGGCAACAGATGAAAATTTGATAAAGGAATCCGAAAATTTTAATCGGGTGCTTCGTTGTCCGAGCCTGAAATGGTTCAAAAGGCTGGCTCCCTGTGGCTGGCTGCGGGTGTCAGGAGAGAACACTACTACTCAGTGATGCCAGTGCTTGGAAATTTTCCCAAGATCTTGGGATTTTAGACTCAACCTTGGCATCTTGGTATTTACAGTACAAAATCAAGTAAATCTTGGAATTTTTTATTTCACATAAACATTAACTCAATTTGTTAATTAAATTCACCTCTTCGCACTTATCCTTCACCTATCCTACCCCTTCGCTTACATTCATATTAGATTAGATTTCGTTGCTACTGAGAGACGAAATTAGACGTTTTTTTTTTTTTTTTTGGTGACCACGGGATGGACAGGAACTGGACGCGTGAAAAGTAGGATGTATAGATGTACTGATGTAGTGCTATGAGTGGAATGAGATTGAGTTCGTTCCGGACAGTTGTTCCATGCCATAGCTGGGAACCGTCAAATACTCTCATAAAGGATGTCAGAGGTGGGCATTGTTATCAAAGGCAGAAAAAGGAGGAATCCCGGGAGCAGACGTATGATACGACAACTCTGTATACAGGGTGTATCGCGAGGTATATAATTAAATTACACCAGAGATATAAAATATAATTTTGAGTATATTTTGTTGTATAAAGTATGGTGTGTGTGATCTCAGTAAAGTACAATGAATACTAATAAAAAACTATTTTAACGAGTGTTGTCAAATGGCGATGAGCGTCGGAGGGAGTGGAAGCCTAATATGTTTTTCGGACCAAAGAGGCCTTATTTATTTCATCTTAATAATTTTTATCATGATTGCAATATTTATGTGATGTTCTATTATTCCTCTGCATTGAAAATATGATTCAATGTACGTTATAGAACATCACATAAATATTGTAATCATGATAAAAATTATTAAGATGAAATAAATAAGGCCTCTTTGGTCCGAAAAACATATTAGGCTTCCACTCCCTCCGATGCTCATCGCCATTTGACAACACATGTTAAAATTGTTTTTTATTTGTATTCATTGTACTTTACTGAGATCACACACACTATACTTTATACAACAAAATATACTCAAAATTATATTTTATATCTCTGGTGTAATTTAATTATATACCTCGCGATACACCCTGTATATGTGGGGGAAGATGAAGATGCTTCTGAAGATCAGTCAGACAGCATTGTTTTTCTTCAGTCTTAACTTTATAAGTGAGTGTTATGTTTTCTTAAGCATATTTTTTAATGTATACTATTATAATTTTGAATTACACATTATGTTATGTTGATCTTGGAATTTCTTGGAATTTTTGGCGCGGCAATCTTGGGTATTCTGTAAAATTCCACTGGCAACAGTGACTCTGGGGCACTGTACCGCGTCATCTGTATGGGAATGTGTCCGACTATTTCGAGTGTTTTTCGCAGTTATTATCAGTGGCTGAGTAACCTACAGTGCCAGGAATTTCACAACAATGTCTTGCCGTGAGTGTGATGTATATGAGGCTGTGTCCAGGCCTCCAGTGGTGAGCAAAATACGTGATATTGGGTTGGGTGTGCATGCGTAGATTCAATGGCCGCCCATGCAGTGAGAAGCTTCAATATTTTAGTGGAGGTAGTGATGATGATGATGATGATACGGTTTATGTAAAGAGTGAAGGTGATGGTGGTGATGATAGGGAACCCAGGGAAGGTGCATATGGCCCTAGAGAAGGTGAGGAAGAAGGTAATTGAAGTGATAATGATTGTGGTGATTTCAACAGCGGTGAGGGTGGAACCGTGGTGGGGAGGGGAGAGAAGCCATGACAACACCCACATGGAGATCAATATGTGTAAGGAAAATGGGAAGAGTGCGTTCACGTTAAGTTGGACAAGTAGGAGGTAACTATTCTATTATCAGAAAAAAAAAAAAAAAACGCAGTGGCAACGTTCCCCTGAGGGTTAAGAGAGTTTGTACGAAACGTTAATATAAAGAACTGGTGGGGGAAAAAACCGTAGCCTAAGTAAACCCATCCTATAACCAAGATTATGTTGTTTTATGAAGGCGGGGAAGCAGATGGTATGGTAGAATTTGGCGAGAATAATGTTTGGCAATTTCTGTTCAGTTTGGTGATTACAATAGCCACAATTCATACCTACAAGTGTAGTAATTATTGAAGTGCAAATAGAAAGAAAACTCACCCATGCTGAGTACAGTGGTATGTTTGTGAATTTACTATACGTGTTCTATGCCAAGGTGTTTAAAGAGTTGCTTGCTTTATACCATCGTTCGCCAGACATATTTATGGTATCGTAAAGTGTGACGACTCGGACCACGTAATGGATTATGGATTTCGTCTACCACAAATCTCTCGTTCTCCAGAGTTGAGTGAGTACTGGCATAGATTTTCGTTGATGAATGAAAACATTTATGGTTAACAAACCTATCTTTATGATAATAATAATAATAATAATAAGAAGAAGAATTACTATTATTATTTTTATTATTGTTATTATGTTTTTTTTACTCGTATTGCTTCCAACGTTGCTCTTGTTTCGTATCACAATGATTCAGTGTAAAACTTACTAAGAATTACTTCAAAAGCCACAGTTGTATTGGTACTGTCTGTGAGATGAAACGAAATTAAGGACACACACACACACACACACACAAAAGGACGAGTTACCTAATCACTTACAAAGTTATATGCGGTACAATAAGGCATAACACTCGCCCAAGTTGTAAAATTATTATAGAGAAGCATTACACTTGTTTGTTTTGGGCAAGTTTGTGTTTTTGTCTCATAATAATTGGTGGTAGCAAATCAGAGCAAGCGCTGATGTTGAAGAATTCTGACACTGTGGCTTTATTAAGGTGATATTATCTTGTTGGTATATAAATTGGAAGGATACTAATTCCTCTTAACTATACCAGAAAACAGACGCCCTCAATGGAACTACTATTTACGAGATCTGTTTCGTGGCATAGCTTGGAGGAATCAGACAGACACCTTCCAATTCACCAACAAAATAATCTCCCCTTGACATTCTTTAAAGACCCTGTGATCGTGTATAAGAACTGGAGGCTTCTGATTCCTCCTGATTGTGCCACGAAACAAGCTCCATCCATATAGGTTGTGTTTCGTGACAATATTTGAAGGACTCGCTAACCTCCAATTTTCTGACTACATCACATGGTCCCTTAAAGCTTACACCAACACATAGTCAGCATGAGTCAGTGTGTATCGTGAGGGAGTATGAGAGCAAAACTGAATGGGAGGAGGAGGACAGTACATGGCCTCGTAAATATGAGTTATGGAGGGATATGAGGCTTTGTGTGTGTGTGTGTGTGTGTTTCCATGATTGTTCATATGTATAACTGCTAG
>JAWQEG010008749.1:0-25919 GCA_033782935.1 Petrolisthes cinctipes
AGAGAGAGAGAGAGAGAGAGAGAGAGAGTGTGTGTGTGTGTGTGTTAGAGAGTGTGTGTGTGTGTGTGTGTGTGATAGGGAAGGGAAAGGAGGTGAAGGGACATGTAGTGTAGTAGGGTGGGGGTGAGGTGAAGTGGGGTGGGGGTCCCTGTGTCAGCTAGCCTGGAATCCTTTAAGGCTTATCACACGTCCAGATTACTACTAGACCACATAACCCATCTACCCCAACCCACCCACCTTTCCTCATCACCTGTCCACCCTTCCTTTCCACCTCACCCACTCTCTCTTGCCTTCCTTCATCCAACCTTCCTTTCCACCTCACCCACTCTCTTTCCTTCCTTCACCCGTCCACCCATCCTTTCCACCTCACCCACTCTCTTTCCTTCACCCGTCCACTTATCTTTTCCACCCCACCCATTCTCCTTCCACCCCTCGTCCCCCCATCCTTTCCACTCCACCCAACCCCCATTCTCCCTCCTTCCTTCATCCCCCCCTCCTCCCCCCCCCTTCCACACACCTCTTCCTCCTTCATCCACAAACACATAATATCATCCACCTTCACACCACTTGTCTATGTACACGAGTCTCACAAGTCAGTAGCTATTGTGTGTGTGTGTGTGTGTGTGTGTGTGTGTGTGTGTGTGTGTGTGTGTGTGTGTGTGTGTGTGTGTGTGCATGATGAAAATTACAGCGAGTTCCAGTGGTGTGTGATAAAATTTAGAATAACGCGAAAGGACAAAAAAAGAAAGGAAATAAGAAATAAAAAAAAATAGTAAAATTACGCATATAAACAGGAAAAGACAGGAAAAGGACTACAAATATATTAATACCCAAATAATAATAATAATAATATAGAGGTTAGCGTATACAGTGAGCGATGCTGAGAAGAAATAGGATGAAGGTGGCAGGGGGAAGGGGAGATAATGGGAAGGTCAGACCGGGTTACAAGGGAGGCCAGACAAGAGTGACTACTACGGTGGAAAAGGTGAAAGGCGCGTGCCAGAGAAAGAGAGAGAGATAGAGATTGAGAGATAGATAGATAGATAGAGAGGGATAAAATAATAGGGGAGTAGATTATATTGATAGATGGACATGTAGTTATAAATTAAAACAGTTATTGTAGATGATCAGACATACAAATAAAGAGAGAGAGAGAGAGAGAGAGAGAGAGAGAGAGTGAGAGAGAGAGAGAGAGAACAGTGAAGCAGTATGTGAGAGAGTAGCATAAGCATCACTACAGAGAGAGAGATGAGAGAGAAGAGAGAGAGAGAGAGAGAGGAAGCAGTATGTGAGAGTAGACGTAGAGCATACAGCATCCTGCAGAGAGAGAGAGAGAGAGAGAGAGAGAGAGAGAGAGAGAGATGAGAGAGAGAGAGAGAACAGTGAAGCAGTATGTGAGAGAGTAGGCATACAGATCATCCTGCAGAGAGAGAGAGAGAGATGAGAGAGAGAGAGAGAAGAGAGAGAGAGAGAGTGAGAAGGACAGTGAACCAGTATGTGAGAGAGTAGGCATAACAACATCCTACCGAGGAAGAGAGAGAGAGAGAGAGAGAGAGAGAGAGAGGAGCTCCATTGTGAGTGGTGGGGTAAGACTTGTAATCCTCAGGTCCGGGAGGCAAATCAATAAATCCGAGTTCTCGGAGTTTCTCGACTTTCAGAAGACAGAGAGATAGGAAAAAGAGAAGAGAGAGAGAGAGAGAGAGAGAGAGAGAGAGAGAGAGAGAGAGAGAGAGAGAGAGAGAGAGAGAGAGAGTACGCAATATAATAATATCTTGAGAGTGTAATGCCAATTAAAAAGAAGCACATATAAAGAAAACCATCAGAACCACTAAAGAAAACTTCAGTCTAAGGCATAAGACATACTATTTTTATAAAGAAAAAAAAATGACAACAATACTAACTGACAAGACAGAGATAGACAGTATAGAATAACTGTTTAAATTACTTTCCTTTATTTTTTATTATTAGCATTTAGATTGAGTAGAGCTCAATTATCCTCATAAAACATTAAAGATAAAAGAACTACGATGCCAGAAGCCAGCCAGCCAAGAGAAGAGAGGAGAGTAGGAAAAGGGATTGTGGGAAGGAATCTTAGTCGGTTGGTTGGTTGGCTTGGCTGGTAGGTCGGTCATGGCACAGTGCCACGGAGAACAGCACCAATGCCATCACTACCAACACCAACATCATCAACACCACCGTAAACACCATCACCACCAATTACTCTACCAACATTAACAACATCTTTACCAACACCACAACATACTATCACCACCCAACACCACCTATATCAACACCACCACCACCACCAACATTAACACCATCATTACCAACACCACCACACCAACGTTAACACCATCATCACCAACACCACCAACATTAAACACAACAACACAACACAACAACACCATCAACATTAACACCATCATCACCAACACCACCACCAACATTAACACCATCATCATCAACACCACCACCAACATTAACACCATCACCAACACCACCACCAACATTAACACCAACATTACCAACACCACCACCAACATTAACACCATCATCACCAACACCACCACCAACATTAACACCATCACCAACACCACCACCAACATTAACACCATGACTACCAACACCACCACCACCAACATTAACACCATCACTACCAATACCACAAACATACCACCACCACCACCACCACCACCAACAGCAACACCAGATACCACAAACATACCACCACCACCACCACCACCACCAACAGCAACACCAGCAACAGTCACCCACAGTAACTAGACACCTCGGAAGCCAGGCTGTGGAATGCCCTCCTCCCCAGCTCTCCTTAGCTCATTCCACTGTTTAATAACCCTCCTACCCTCCTCTTTATTGCACTTCTAGAATTACTATGCTTCACTCCTCCTCTTTTCCTTCTCTGTCTGTTTGTCTGTATCTCTACTTTCACTCACACTCCCACGCAAACAAATTCACTCTTTCCGCACGCACAGTTTTCGTCTGTTCAAACAATGTCTATATCTCTAAGTTTAAGATCACACACACTGTACATGAATACACATATATCTATACTTCTTAATACACAATTCATTCTCTCTCTCTCTCTCTCATATATATATATATATATATATATATATATATATATATATATATATATATATATATATATATATATATTATATATATATATATATATATATATATATATATATATATATATATATATTCTTGTTCATTTCTGTTTCCACATTCCTCTCATCTTTCTCTGCATTTTCCAACTAATTTTCCTTGGTTCTAGTTTACTGATGTTGTTGCATAGTTCATCTACCTCTGTTTATATCAGAGACTCTATTATTATAATTTCTATCTCTCTCTTCAACTTTTCCTGTAATTCTGACCATTTGCATTCTCTTCGTCATTGTCGGTATATTTGTCTGTTTCCATCTTTCTTCAACTTATCCTTCGTTATCCCTAGTTTCCACTTCTTCTTATCCCCTTATCCCTTCTTCTGCCTCTTCTACGGGAGCCTGCAGGAGCCTCTCATCCTTGGGACTGGAGGCGTGGACGTGCGCGCCTGAACTCTGACATTTGGGCTGGCCGGACTGGGCGGGGGAAACGACAGTTTTCACAACGTAACAAAGCGATTATTTTCGTTCGCCCTGATTTTAATTACCCCGCCACTTCTCACCAGTCTTGTCCCTCAATACCCGAAAGAGGACAAACTGGAGCCGTCTTGTGCCGCCCTTCCCTGAAACACACCTTAACGCACCAGAAATGACCCCAAGTGCCCTGAAGAGGAGAGTACAGGCAGGGTTGTGTTCTGGCACCACAAAGATCCGATACTTTATAAACAGGGCGAAACCAAGTAGAAGGGTTGGTGTCCTCTGGCCCTTTCCTCCCTCCCCTCCCTCCCTTCTCCGTCTATCCTCCTCCCTCCCTCCCTCCCCTCCCTTCTCCGTCTCTCCTCCCTCCCTTCCTCCCTCCCTTCTCCGTCTCTCCTCCCTCCCGTCATCGTTCTCTGTAGATTCGCATTTATAGCTTCTATTGTTTCAGGTTTGCTGCTCGGGACACCCACTTGTAAGGACATCTAGTGGCTTGAAGGGTGGGGGAGTGAGGAGGGAGGGAGGGGGCATGGCAAAAGAGAGAGAGAGAGAGAGAGAGAGAGAGAGAGAGAGAGAGAGAGAGAGAGAGAGAGAGAGAGAGAGAGAGAGAGAGAGAGAGAGGAGACGGGGGTGGGGGGGTGGGGGGGTCAGACTTTGGGGGCTGTGGCGAGGGTGAGGACAGTGATTGCAATACCCTGACTCAAGTTGTTGTTGTGGCCCTTCCTTCCTTCCCTCCCCCGTTTTCTGTCCCTCACTGCTTGACCACCACCACCACCACCACACCACCACCACCACCACCACCACCACTACCTCCTCCTCCTCCTCCTCTCTTTGCTCTGGATTCTCTCTCGTCCACCTGCCTACTCCTCCCCCCTTCCTCTGCCAACTTCTGCTCCCCCCACCACCTGCCTACTCCCAGCCTTCTCGTTACTTCCCTTTCCCTTCTTCAGTCCTTACTTCCTACACCTCCTCCTCCTCTCCCTTCTAACTTTTTTCTTCTGCTGTTACCTCCCCTTTCTCCAACTCCTCTTCGTCCACATTTTCTTACATCTAATCCTTTTGTATTACTTTCCTCTTCCTCCTCCTCCTCCTCTTTTACCCTCACCACCAGTTCCCCATTTTAATATCCCAACCCTCAATTGTGGTTCACCATCATTGCAGCCTCTTCCTTCCGCCTTTCATTTCCTCATTCACTGTCAACACCTCACGTCTCCTCCCATTATATTATTTTCCTCTCCTTACCTTCAATACCGAATTTTCCTTTTACTTGCTCCACACGTACAGTAGGTACAGTCGGCAGCATAAGTTCGCTTCATTTCCACCTGCGTATGTATTAGCTATAGTGATGTTGTAATACAATTTTAATGCAGAGATGACAGATATAGTTCTCATATGGTAAACTACGTATATTGATGGAATAAAAACTGGTTCAGAATGCAACTATCTGGTCATATTAACACTATTAAGTACAAGAGATGGACGCGAATTTATGCTCCCGGCTGTACATTGCCCCCATATTCGCACTTTGCTAATGTCTCCATCATCAACTATTTTTCGTTTATATCCTCTTTTACATGTCCATCCTCCTTTCCTCATGCATTTATTTCTCTTTATCCCTTTCCCACCCACAACGATCTCTATTCTCTCACAGGACACTAACTTATTCTATTTTACGACCCCATCCTTCACCACTGCAGTTCTTCATTCAATACTTCCTCTTCGTCAATTCCTCCCGAGTTGTTGATGTTCTCTTCCTTCACCATCCAGCTCCGATCTGTACTCCACTTCCTCCTCTTAATTAACCCAATTCACCACCCTCCTCTCAATCCGTCCTTCAATCCCACCTCTCTCTATCCTTCCCTAATAAAGCCTTCTATCCTTCATCCTCGTTGCATTCTCCCCTCCTCCCTCATCCCAACCATTTACCACACAGTCTCTATCCCTCTCTCTCTTCCCATTCTTCCCTCCTAACTGTCTCTCTCCACACAATCCATAACTCTTCCATTTGTTCTCCTCCTCTTCCAATCCTCCCTCCTCTTCCTCATACTTTTCCCCTCTCTGTCACTCTCTATCACAACTACACATATATACCCTCTCACCATTCTCCTCCTCCTCCTCCTCCTCCTCCTCCTCCTCTTTCCACTCGCGTTCGTAATCCCTTTCTCTTTCTTCATGTTTTTCAAGAGCTTAAGTTTTTTGTACATCTCTCCACTTCTCTCCCTCCACTTGCCCTTTCTTTCTCCACTTTTTTCCCCACTTTCCCTCTCCCCACCTCTAAAACCATTAAGGCGGCTTCCCAGTTTTTCTCCTCTACACGCTATCTATGCACTTTACAGTTTTATCCACTGTTCCTTTCAATGCGTTTTATCTATCATTTCCATCTTTACCAACACTGTATTATTTACTATATTTCTAACCATGCTGTCACATCTTTAACTTCTGCCTCTCTCAATCCTTATTATTATCCATACTCTTTCACTCTATAAGAACACCACAACATCTCCTCATCTCTTGTTTCTCTCTCTACGAACACAGCTTTCTCTTTTGTTGTGGTATACTGTATATAGTTCCATGGTCACTGTCCAGCCCTTCAGATATTGTTTTATGAGGGTCAAGAAGCTATGTCCCACAACTCTACTTAAGAGGGTTATCTGTTGTGAGAGAATTGGAGGTCTACAGAATTTCTTCAGACAACACGCTAAACAATTTATCCTACTACGATAAGACATACAGTAAATCTATATATATATATATATTCCTTCCTAGTGACGTATAAAAGCCAGTTAGGATAATACAGAGGCAACCGCGTCCATTTACCTTACAGAAGCCTTAACAAAACAAAGAGACAAAAGAAAACACAGATAATAACATGCACATAAAGCCCTAAACCGACCATCACGAGACAAGATACAATAAGAGTCAATCCACTGCAATTCACTTGGCTATTTAACCTTGACAGTGACGAAAAAAAAAAAAAACGCCGATTCAGCACTGGCTAATTTGACCGTCTCTGTAAATAAATAGTGAACCCTCTCTTTTTCTCTCCATCATTCCCCCTCCCTATTCTCTATGTTTATTCCCTTCTATGCACATTCACCTTCCACCTTTTTTCCTCATTTTTCATTACCATTCCCTTCATTCAATCAGTTGACCTCTCCCCCTCTTCCTTCTTTTTACCCCTTACTCTCATTTCTGTTTCCCTTTCTCCTTGTTCCCCCTCCCTATTCCTTCTTCACACTTTGGTCTCTCTTCCTCATACGTGGTGCTAGCCCTATCCCCTCCTCTCTCTCTCCTACCATCATCCCTATCCCTTCCTCTCTCTCCTACCATCCTACTCTCCATTTCTACCTCCCACCATCCTACCTACATTCTACCTCCACTCACCCCTTAGTAACTCCCCACTCCTCCCTCCCCACACTTTCTCCTCTAGTTCCTCCTCAATATCCTCTCACTCTACTAATACTTTCCCTCCTCACTTCACTATCCAAACACTTATTCCCTTGTAATATACGGTTTTGGGTGAAGTGTGAAAAGGTTTCGTTTATTCCCTAACAACACACAGTTAATTAAAAAATCAAACATATACAAAGTGAATTTTTTTTTCTCGTGACATATTCTGGATTAATCAGTAGCATCTAATTCGACCAGGTAATATTAATCTTCGATGTGGAGACTCTGGTGGAACTTTAATTATTATGGTGAGCCACGTTCAGATAGGTATAAGTAAACTTGTCAGTATTGAAATGAACACCAGACCTTTACCTTAACTAACATTACCACGTGGAGGAGAAGAAAAGAAATAATGGGGAGAAATTGTAGATGAAATTGTGGAAAGAGGAGAAACAGAAGAAATGGGAATAAGAACGAACAGGAGGAGAAAGTGAGGGTGAAGGAGTTAAGAGAAAAAAGAGGAGTACAAGGAAAAGAAAATTGTGAGGGTGAAAGGGAAGGAAGTGAAGAAGAAGATGATGATGAAGGAGACGGAAAAGAATAGAAATAAGAAAGAGATGCAGAAGGAAAAGGAAGAGAAATAAGAAAGAGGAGGAGGAGGAGGAGGAGGAGGGGGAGGAGGAGGGGGAGGAGGAGGAGGGGGGAGGAGGAGAAGGAGGAGGAGAAGGAGGAGGAGAGGAGGAGGGGGAGGAGAAGGAGGAGGAGGAGAAGGAGGAGGAGGAGGAGGAGGAGGAGGAGAAGGAGGAGGAGGAGAAGGAGGAGGAGGAGGAGGAGGAGGAGAAGAAGGAGGAGGAGAAGAAGGAGGAGGAGGAAGAGAAGGAGTGGGGAGGAGGAGGAAGGAGGAGAAGGAGTAGTACGATGAGGAATTCAGACCTCCATCAAGGCTACTCCCACACATTCCACACTTAACCTCGCCACTTCCCTCCTCCACTTTACATTACCTGTCCCTCCATCCCGCTCCGCTCCTCCCCTCCCCTCCCCTCCCCTCCACTCCCCTCCCCTCCCCTCCCCTCCCCTCCTCTCCTGCTCCTCTCCTCTCCTCTCCTCCCTTCTCCTCCCCTCCACTCTCCTCCCTTCTCCTCTCCTCTCCTCTCCTCCCATCCACGTCCCGTCCATCCACTCCACTCCACTCCACACCACTCGTTCCTCCACTCTACCCCACGATCCATCTTTCCATTCCTTCATTCCACTCCTCCTTCCTCCGTTCCCCTACCACTGTACATTTTTCTACCCACTCTCCTCCATCAACTAACCTCTCCCTCTCTTCTCCCATAACATTGTGCCCTCCCTTTATCATCCTTTACCCCTCGACGACCTCATCTCTCTCTACCCCCTCCTCCTCATCCATCTATCCACTCCATTACTTTCCCTTTCTCTCTCTCTGAGTCTTTTAATTACCACTACCCTCCCTCCCTCCATCATCCCTCCACTCCATCGCTCTCTACCTACTCCACCTACTTTCACTCCATTACACTCAAACTACCTTCCTCTCTCTCTCTCCACTTCACCATTCTCCACTTTTCTCTCCCTTCTTCCACCCCTCCTCTACTTTCCACTACACCATTCTCCACTATACACCTCCATCCATTCCTTCAGGACACATAGCCCACATCACCCCCTCTCCTCCCCTCCCTCCCCCTTCAGGCCCTCCAACCAATGCTCACAGTCGAACCCGATCCTGGAAAGCCACACGTCTCACAAGGGCCCAAAGACACAAACAGAAATCAAGCTCATAATCACCCTTAAGTCACGGAAGAATATGGACGCGTGTCGGTAACCTCCCAACCCTTGTCCCTTAAGACTTTTCATGCTAATCATTGGGTGGGAGATGGATCGGTTGTCGCTTGGGTTGTATTCTTGAAAGTGCCTGGAGCCATGACAGGCCTCAGTGCCTCCGCGTGAGACAGTTTTAGGGTTGTGGTGAGGTAGGTTGTGGTGAGGTGAGGTGAAGTGTGTGTGTGTGGGTGAGAGTGTGTATAGGTGTGAGAGAGGGGGGTGGGTGAGAGTGTGTGTAGGTGTGAGAGAGGGGGGGTGGGTGAGAGTGTGTATATATAGGTGTGAGAGAGGGGGTGTGTACAATAGGTGAGTGTGTGTGTGTGTGGTGTTGTGTATGTTGTAGTGGGACTTGTACAGTAACTATATATGTATGAGGTGTGGGTGTGAGTGTGATGAGGGAGGCAGTGATGTGGTGTTGTGTGGTGTTGTTGGTGTGGTTGGTGTGATGAGGGAGGCTGTGATGTGGTGGGGTGTTGTGTGGTTGGTGTGGTGAGGTTGGTGTGGTAGTGTTGTGAGGTAGGTTGTGATGTGGTGTGGTTGGTGTGGTGTGGTTGGTATGGTAGTGTTGTGAGGTAGCTTGTTGTGTGGTGTGGTTGGTGTGGTGAGGTAGGTTGTGACGTAGTTTTGTGTTGTGTGGTGTGGTGTGGTGTGGTGTGGTTGGTATGGTAGTGTTGTGATGTGGTGTGGTGTGGTGTGGTGTGGTTGGTATGGTAGTGTTGTGAGGTAGGCTGTGGAGGAATGGGTAGGTGTAGGATGAGGTGAACTCCTTGTTACCGGTCCGCCATGTATGTACAGTTGCCTGCAAGAGTTTCGTTCATTCTGCTAAATAATAATACTTTCATATTTTCCTCTATAAATCTGAGACCATATCAATTATAAATAAAATATAATACTAAATAAAACACCAAAATAACCCGTCCGTCTCAGTTGTTGATATGTGCACTAATTATGTCGATTCGAAAACAGAAGTATATAGGAGAGATTTTTTTTTTTTTTTTTTTTTCATCCGAGTATATCTAGACTGTCAAATTATATTATATACACACTTAAGACATCGCTGTCTCATGAATAATACAAGCCTAATCACCAGAATAATTTAATGAATATTCAAGCCTCTTCCACTCTTCCAAATTATGCAACACAAATGGTGCAATTTCAACTCTGCATCATGAAATTTGCCAGCCTTCATCGCCAGGAATGAATCTCAGAACTTATGCTAATGAGTAGAAATGGCTACTTGTTGAACGGCATCAATTGTGCTTAAAAGTTAATGACTGATAAACGTTGTATATTGGATAGCATCAATTATAATCACTCATGCTTGAAATCCAGAGTAACAGCACCACACACACATAAGACTAGGTAGGCTACGTCGAGGGAAAAAAAAAAAAAAAAAAAAAAAAAAAAAAAAAAAAAAAAAAAAAAAAAGAATGGGCGATGGATTAAAATTTACTGCTAATAACACCGCGTCAGAGAGGAGGTAAATAGAGGTTGGTGGAAATATCTCAAGGAGGTCCAGTATTCTCTCTCCACACTCAGTCAGAAACTCGCTTATATCGGCCATACCACCAGCACTGATAACACCAGCACCGATACTACCAATACCGATAATACCAGCACCGATAATACCAGTACCGATAATACCAACACCGATAACACCAGCACCGATAACACCAGCACCGATAACACCAGCACCAATAACACCAGCACCGATAACACAAACACCGATAACACCAACAACGTAACACCAACACCGATAATACCAGCACCGATAACACCAATCCCGACAACACCAACACCGATAACACCAACACCGATAATACCAGTACCGATAACACCAGCACCGATAACACCAATCCCGACAACACCAACACCGATAACACCAGCACCGATAACACCAACACCGATAACACCAATACCGATAACACCAACACCGATAACAACAACACCGATAACACCAACACTGACAACACCAGCACCGATAACACCAACCCCGATAACACCAACACCGATACACCAACAACGTAACTGAAACACCATAAGCCTAATATAAGAAGAGAGTCTACCTAACACCAGCGTGATAGGTGTGAGAGGACGTGTGTGAAAGGTAGAAGGAGAGTGGGTTGTGGGCGTGAGTGGGTGTAGAAGGAGAATGGGTGGGGGTGAGAGTGGGTGGGGGGTCGTAAGTAGGTGTGCGAGTGATTGGGGGCGTGAGTGGGTGTGGGAGTTGGGGTGTGGGGGGGTGTGGGGGGGTGAGTAAGGGTTAGAGTGGGTGGGGGAGTGGGGGTGTGTGGGGGTGAGTGTGGGAGTGGACATGAGCATAATTATTACGGTGTGTGTGTGTGTGTGTGTGTGTGTGTGTGTGTGTGTGTGTGTGAATATGGATGAATGTACATACGTGCGTGCGTGTGTGTGTGTGTGTGTGTGTTTGAGTGTGTGAAAAAAATATGGATGAATGTACATACGTGCGTGTGTGCGCGTCCGTGTGTATGTGTGTGTGTATACAAAGGCAACACAAGATAACCCTAGCGAACAAGCACACACACACACACACTCACTCACCCCAACTCCCATGTCACCTCCTCCTCCTCCTCCCACCCACCTTCCCTAACTTGGACAGTGTATCATTAATTTGACAAGCCCAGCCTAACCCTACCATTGAGCCATTCCCAAACCATTGGATAAATTACAAAACACCCATACAACACCATCGGTAGGAACAACACGTGGCCCTCAATCAACTACTCCTACTCTTTCCTTTTTATCTCTTCTCCTTCTGGTGCTCTATTTAATTCTCCTTTCTCTTCTTCGTTCCTCCTCTTCAATCCATCCATGCTTACTTATCCATCTGGCTATCTATCTATCTATCTATCTATTCAATCTATCCATCCATCTATCAATTTGCCAATCAACAAGGTCCTTCATAGCCTCTCCCTTTCCCTCCCCTTACTTCGGAATCCTCCTGATATTTCTCACTCTTTGTCTTTTTTTAATCTGCCTAACCCTCACACACCCTCTGCTTCTATCCCTCAGTCTCCCCTCGAAAAAGTACGCCATGCATCTTCCATCTCTCTCTCTCTCTCTCTCTCTCTCTCTCTCTGTGTGTGTGTGTGTGTGTGTGTGTTTTAATCTACCACACACACACACACACACACACACACACACACACACAGATAGGGAGGGAGAGAGAGAGAGAGAGGAGAAACAATTACTACAGGCGGCGGAGTCAGACAAAGAGGGAGACATAAATATTTTGTACTGGAGAGAGACAGCTAGAGACCGAAGAAGAGGAAGAGGAGGAGGAGGAGGAGGAGGAGGAGAAGGAGGAGGAGGAACAGGAGCAGAGGGGGAGGAGGAGGAAGAGCAGGAGGAGCAGAGGAGAAGGAGGAGCAGAAGCAGGGGGAGGAGTAAAAGAAGATTAATCTGTTACTGATTGGTGTATTCATCTACTTCCTAACATGACAACAGAAAACCGTAAACACAAATCACCTCAACAACAACAACAACAACATCAACAAATACACAACAACAATCTGACAACACCACCTTCGGACATACCACGGTGCTCCTCTGGAATATGCCCTTCTGTTTACGAGATAAAACCGGTTATTTTTCCTGGAACCGGGGAATGTTGAGGGGGTACAGTACCTTCTGACGGCAAACTGGTGGCTACTGGATCCTCCACAGTGAGTCGTCACAACACAGGTTATGTACCGGTATGGTTTCTACCCTAATGTATTATTCTGTTTCTTGGCTACCGTTTGGTGGAATCAGTATGCTTCATTTTTTTTTTTAGGGTTACAAGTAGTATCTATCACTCTTGAGAGAAGGTAGTGATGATGCAAATAATAATAATAATAATAATAATAATAATAATAATAATAATAATAATAATAATAATAATAATAATAACAATAATAATAACAATAACTCTCATGACCCATTCGAGAGTGAAGGCAACTGGTGCGTCTCTTCACATGTTGAATGATGACGAGTGAGAAGGAAAAAAATGTTACGAATCCAAGGGAGGGCATCACGTGACTCCCCATATAGACAGGTGACGGGCGTTTCCTGTCACACCTGTCTAGGAAGGGGGACAGTGAGGGAAAGGGGAACAGGGAGGGAAAGGGGAAGAGGGAGGGAAAGGGGAAGAGGGAGGGAAAGGGGAAGAGGGAGGGAAAGGAAAACAGGGAGGGAAGGAAAACAGGGAGGGAAGGAAAACAGAAAGGGAAGGAAAACATGGAAGGAAAAGGATACAGGGAGAGAAGGGAAACAGGGAGGGAAGGGAAACAGGGAGGGAAGGGAAACAGGGAGGGAAGGGATACAGGGAGGGGAGGGAAAAAGAGAGGGAATGGAAAAAAGAGAGGGAAGGAAAACAGGGAGAAAAGGGAAACAGGGAGAGAAGGAAAACAGGGAGGGAAAGGAGACAGGGAGGGAAGGAAAACAGAGAGGGAAGGAAAACAGAGAGGGAAGGAAAACAGAGAGGGAAGGGAAACAGAGAGGAAAGGGAAACAGGGAGGGAAGGGAGATAGGAAGGGAAGAGAGATAGGGAGGGAAGGGAAACAGGGATAGGGATCAATTTGAGTTGAGTTAGGGAATGAGGGGGGAGAAAAGCGGAGCAACAGAGAAATGGTAAGTAAATGGTGTTGGTAGAATGTTTGAAGGAGGGAAGAGTATGAGATAGGGAATGATACAAGGAAAGAAAAAGAAATATGATAGGGGGTTAGGGAGAATGGAAGGGAAAAGGGCAAGCAAGTAATGGGAGAAATAAAAGAGAGGGAATATTATGAACTATGGAACAGAGAGGATAATATAGGATTGAGAGGGAAAGGAGGGAAAGGGAGAATTAATTAAGGGCAAGAAATAAAGAAAAGAGAATTGTGAGGCAAAGATAACAATGATGAGGATAGGAGGAAAAGGAATGAATAGAAGAGAGATAGTGAAATGGGAGGAAAGTATAAAGAAAAGAGAATTGAGAGGCAAGGATAACAATGATAAGGATAGGAGGATAAAGGAAAAGGAATGAATAGAGGAGAGATAGTGAAATGGGAGGAAAGACAGCAAAAAGAGAGAGAACAACCAGCACGGGACACAGAGAAATTTAGAAACCTCACGACGATATCCAGGAAGGAAAATATACCACAAGCCTCTTTGGGACAGATACTGGCTACTTGAATACGGAAATCCATAGGAGTTAGTTAGCAAATAAGATCCTACACACACACACACACACACACACACACACACACACACACACACACACACACACACACCTGCCTACTCTCCCTGCCGTCACATAACACAAACAAAGGCTGGTTAAAAAAAAGCAGCAAAAGTCAAGGTGGGTTTGCCGAGGTTACATCGAGGTCTGGGGAAATAACAAAAAAGTCACACACACACACATACACATAGCACACACACATAGCACTAGCATACACACACACACACACACACACATACATAGCACTAGCACAAAACACACACACACACACACACACACACACACACACACACACACACACACACACACACACACACACACACACACACACACACACACACACACACACACACACACACACACACACACACACACACACACACACACACACACACACACACACACACACACACACACACACACACACACACACACACACACATAGCACACACACATAGCACACACACATAGCACTAGCATACACACACACACACACACACACACACACACACACGCACACACACACACATAGCACTAGCATACACACACACATATACAACAACACATACACACACAAGAACACACACACACACACACTAGGTTTCCCAGTGCATACAAAAATACATGGTAATGCAAACACTCATTCAAATATATTATTTTCTCTCTCTTTCCCTCTCTCACACACACACACACACACACACACACGGAAGCACAGTCACACAAACACATCCGTTAATAATTTGATAACGCATGGTAAAAAAATACCACAATTATTTTACCGTTCTGTGCTTCCCCCTTCCCTTTCTGATTTACTCTATATCTACTCTCTATGTTTTTATCCCCCTCACTCCATTGGATTCATATACTATACTTCATATACTAGGGCATTCAGAGACCGCAAACCTTACTCCCCAAAGAGATATATTATTCCCGAAAATCGTGTAAATCAAAGGGTACAGAAATCCATATTATATTTAAGTTCATGACAACAATGGGGGACGTTTGCTCTCATACCTTCGCCTGTGTTCTACCGATCGCTTTCTAAAATTATTCATTTTTTCCTTGGTATATATCCAATCTGTCATAATTTTTTCGTGAAAATAGGTTGATTACATTTTGAGATATCTTGTTCACAGACAGACAGACTGACAGATTGACTGACTGAAAGACTGCCTGACTGACTGACTGGCAGACCGATTGACAGACAAACGTAGTCGAACCAATTTCGTTGGTGGGGGAAACTGACGTAATTTGATATTGGTTATTGGTTACAATATATTAGAAACTAAGAAATAAAGAGTCGCATACGAGGTGGTACAGGTCAGGAAATCAGCAGACAGGTAGTAAGTAAGGGAGGAAGGTCGAGATCTGTACGGTAGGTATGTATGGAGCTAGAGTGGTGAAGGAGGGAGGGGGGAGGGAAGAATAAATGTAAACACGTAGAGTATAGACGAGGTAAATAAAGATGCTCTGATGGAGACAGGTAGAAGCAATAGAAAGACGTCGGCAGGTAGGGAAAAGGTGTATTACAGAAAAGGGAACGAGGTAGGATAGTAAGAAAAAGAAAAGATGGACATATTACGATGGAAAAAGCTAAGCAGTAGAGAGTAGAGGTCGAAGGCAGGCACACATATAAAAGATAGGAGAGGAAAAGAAAGGTAAACAAAAATTAGACAAAAATATTAATGGGGAGAAAATGAATAAGGCAAGGATAGTACAGAAGAGGTTATAGGGATGGAGATAGGCTTACAGGTACACTATAGAGGAGGGACTCAGACAGAAGTTGTATAGAGAGTAAAACGTAAGAGGAAAGAATAGACCAGGTAGTAAGGAAGTAGCTACGGCAGGTGTGAAATAGAGAACAGGTAGGGATGCAAACAGGTTAGAGTAAAGTAAAGGAAGGAAGGAGCGAGGAAGGAAGGATGGAGGGAGGGAGGAAGGAAGGAAGGATAAAGGGAAGAGGGAGCGAGGAAGGAAGGATGGAGGGAAGAGGAAGGAAGGATGGAGGGAAGAGGGAGGGAGGGAGGAAGGAAGGATGAAGGGAAGAGGGAGGGAGTGAGGAAGGAAGGCTGGAGGGAAGAGGGAGGGAGGGAGGAAGGAAGGATAGAAGGAAGAGGGAGGGAGGGAGGAAGGAAGGATGGAGGGAAGAGGGAGGGAGGAAGGAAGGATGGAGGGAAGAGGGAGGGAGGAAGGAAGGATGGAAGGATAGAGGGAAGAGGGAGGGAGGGAGGGATAGAGGCAGGTAGAGTAGAGGAAGGAAGGAAGAAGGAATAGAATGAGGGAGGTGTACAGTAGAGAATATGTAGGAAAGTAGAGTAGAGGGAGGAAGGAAGGCTGGAGGGAAGGAGGAAGGGAGAGATGGAGACAGGTAGAGTAGAGTAGAATAGAGTAGAGTAGAGGGAGGAAGGAAGGAGGGAGGGGGGATCGAGTGAGGAGGGAGGCATCAGACCGGAAGTAGCGAGCAGTTTTTGTGACCGAGGGCTAATGAGGAGAGCCGAAGGGAAGCAGGAATGTTCTTTGTTGAGGTGAGAAGTCCCTGGTACCTCGCTCCCTCCCACACACTCGCTTCACTCACTTGACCTGATGGGGGGTCCGGTTTTGCGTGCGTGTCTGAGTGCGGTAACGTGAGTGAGTGAGTTTGCGTGGGTGTCCTGTATGATGGTGTGTGTGTGTGTGTGTGTGTGTGTCCTGTATGATGGTGTGTGTGTGTGTGTGTGTGTGTGTGTGTGTGTGTGTACTGTATGCGTGTTTGTGTGTGTGTGTGTGTGTACTGTATGCGTGTCTGTGTGTGTGTGTACTGTATGCGTGTCTGTGTGTGTGTGTACTGTATACGTGTTTGTGTGTGTGTGTACTGAATACATATATGTGTGTGTGTGTGTGTGTGTGTCGGCTCGAGAGAATTATACGTCTAAAGCTAAGTATGACTGAGTGTGCACTTAACTGAGAGGGTAGCAGTGAGTGAGTGACAGTCTCGGGTGAGTATATTTGATTGCCTGTGAACGTAAAGGAGTGTGTGTGTGTGTGTGTGTGTGTGTGTGTGTGTGTGTGTGTACAGCGTGTATGTACAGTATGTATGTATGTATGTATGTGTGTGTGTGTAGTGTATGTATGTGTGTGTGTGTGTAGTGTATGTGTGTGTGTGTGTGTGTGTGTGTAGTGTATGTGTGTGTGTGTGTAGTGTATGTGTGTGTGTGTGTGTAGTGTGTGTGTGTGTGTGTGTGTGTGTGTGTGTGTGTGTGTGTGTGTGTGTGTGTGTGTGTGTGTGTATAGCGTGTATGTATGTATGTGTTTGTAGATATGTATGTGTGTGTGTGTGTGTGTCCAGCGTGTATGTGTGTGTATAGTGTATGTGTATGGTGTATGTGTATGTATATGTGTGTGTGTGTGTGTGTGATATCGTGAGTATGGCAGTGGGAGTGAATGGTCGAGGGAACATTGGACAAACTACAGTATATAAATATAGGAATGGACTATATACTATACATGAATATATGGTCGTCGATGATATTGTGTGTCTATATACAATTACGACCAAAAGTCCTGCATCTGACGAATTAAAGTGGGACATTGAGTGAATCCTATCAACAATATTACAGAGACTAACAGGTAGAGTTTAACATTAGTTTGAGAGGCAGTTTCATTAGAAGGATATGCTGGACTATTGGACATGACAGTAAGTATGTGTGTGTGTGTGTGTGTGTGTGTGTGTGTGTGTGTGTGTGTGTGTGACTGACTGGTTGGTACCCTCCTCTTCCCATCACCAGGAAGTCGGAATTGAATTTGATGGATAGGTAGATAGAAACATACATATTACATATAATATTATATACTTACATAAAAACATACATACCTACATAAAAGCATACATACTTACATAAATACATACATACATGCATAGATCATGTATAGGTAAATAGAGAGACATAGAAATAGTTAAATAATAACAGTTGATAGAGAGAAAAGAGGAAGAATATTCAGGATAGGACAGAGGAAGCGTGGGAGTTAGTGGATGGGTGGGTGGCAGGCAGGAAGGAGAGGATGGAGGGATAGATTAGGATCACACTTCGGGACATATAATTTGCACATCAATAACCACCCACACATTGTAATCTACCTATGTATGTTCTCTCTCTCTCTCTCTCTCTCTCTCTCTCTCTCTCTCTCTCTCTCTCTCTCTCCACATACATAATTTTATATACCGTTCTTGTATATTTTTCGTTTCCACTTTTTCTATCTATGTCACAAACGGAAAGAAACACTCACAGCAAAAAAAATAAAATAAAAAATAAATAAAGACAAACACTCTTGTACGCCAGCACATACATAGGATCTTGCGCACGCACACACACACACACACACACACACACACACACACACACACACACACATGCAGGCGCAACACAATCTCACATGGATGGTATCATGTTGCGAGGGATACTTCACAAGCATATTTTCTACAATGAGAGAGACAACGGGAGGAGGAGGAGGAGGAGGAGCAAGGAGGAGGAGGAGGAGCAAGGAGTGGGAGGAGGAGGAGGAGCAAAGAGTGGGAAGAGGTGAAGGACAGTAAAGCAGGGAGAACAGAAAGTGGGAATGAAATGAAAGTAAACCAACCAAGACGATGAAGAAAGAAAAATGGAAGGAGCAATAATAAAGAAAAGGGATGAGGAAAGGAGGACTGAACATGGGAAGAGGTGAAGGACAGTCAAGCAGGGAGAACAGAAAGGGGAAATGAAATAAACGTAAACCAAGACGATGAAGAAAGAAAGATGGAGGGAGCAATAATAAAGAAAAATGGATGGGGGAAGGAAGGAAGGACTGAACATGGGAAGAGTAGCCTTGTAGATTACAGGGAGAAAGTAGAGTAGGCTAGGCTAAGAAATCGTACGAACAGCGCTTTGGTGTGGTTTTTCTACCCCGGAATATTAAGGTACATTCCGTATATGGCTAAATTACTCAGTCGTCTGGAAAAAAAAAACTATATATATATCCAATACTGCACACCTAGCTAGCTCACTGATTTGGAACACCGGGTTAGATCTGAGGCACGCGTTTGACCAACCTATCTATATACTCTACATTTATTTATTCCTAGTAAGCTTTTAGGCAATAAATCAGTTCCTTTGGTATAACTATAGGAGTGAGACCTAGACTGCAAAGCATATGACTGTATGAATGGTGAAAACAGTGTTGGTGATGCTGTGGAAGAACTATCACCACCACCACCACTACCACCACCAACAACTCCACCAACACCACCACCACTACCACCAACAACAACTCCACCAACAACACCACCACCACTATACAGGCCGGTCAGTGAGTAGAGGAAGCAGAGCGTGGCTTGGTGAAAAAAAAAATAATAATAATGATAAAAAATGTCCCAAAACACAAACAAGTGGAGTCCCAACACGCGAGGTTCATTCATACACACCGGTAGGCATAGCTTAGTTGTCAGTCAGTCAGTCAGTCAGTCACACGATGGAAGGGAAACATAAACATAAACACGAGTCAACAATGTAGCGAGTCTGTAGTCATTCGTAGTAACAAGATTCGTCCACATTAGCTCCGGACTTCCCTTTACACAAACACATAGCTACAGTAATACAAAAACACACTAGAGGTATTACAGGCAATAAATCAGCAGTGACTAAGAAGAATTATTATCATTTGTGTGTGTGGACAGACAGACAGACAGACAGAAGTGGGATATGAAGATTTATTGCACTTAATTAAGTTTTCCTAGCAACTGGGTAGGCTATCCTTGTCATAGTGTCACTGACTGGATTTTTTTTTTTTTTTTTCGAATTATTAGTGGTTACTACTATGATTTGGTTATTCCGGTAAGAATGTTAACCCATCTATGTATGTCATACTTGCCATTTTAGCCGTAAAAATATATACCGTTTTACTGGACAATATAGTCGTCGCAGTGTATAATAATATCATGTGAACGGAGACTAAGACAAATAGCGACGGTACAATTGTTCTGGTAATGTGAGCCGCAGGAGGGATATATACGAATGCATTATAATTTTCTTTGTCCGCAAAACCGAGTGATATATTTCTTCCGCTACGTGACAGGTGAGTATTATGTAGTGTGATACGTGTTATTATGGCATCTTCAGTACCAATACACAGTGGAGATTCGCCACCACTACAGGAGAACGCCTACTATTTAACATACATCAGTGCAGACAATATTTCTCTACTTTCCACTGAATTATTATTATAAGTTTACGTCCAAAAACTAGTCTTTGTTGCACTTTTGTTTCTGTTACTATTGTTTATCTAGTTCTTCTTTTTATACGTTTAGTTTAACCCCAAACTATTTTTTACATAGAAGGTGATCTCTTATTTAAAACAAAACCCGAGGAACAGAAGAGAGATACATTTTTTTTGCTGTGGGATCCATTATATATCATCTTTTTTCATGGTATGGAGAACTTTGCAATCAATACCATATTTATATTTCTGCTTGATCTTTATCCTGCTGATACTTGCCCAAACGTACACAGACATCTACGGTCCCACAGTTTCAAAATCTCCCAATAAAAATCAACAGTTCAAGTTCTAATCTCAAAAGGCTCAGCATGAGATGAAATTTTTATCCAGGAGAGAGCTGGTTTGGCAACTTTTCTAATATTATTCACCATTACAATAGTCACCAAAAAAAAATTTCCTCGTTGAGCTGTTTACATTGTTTTAAAAAATTTACCTTCTAATTGCTGATTGAATATTTTCTCAAATTTTATACTTTGAGCGGTTCTGTAACTTTCTCGTTTCCACAGAATTAGTAGCCCTCAATTTCACAAACAAGCGATGGCTATCCAATGAGTTTTTCAATCCAGAGTGAAGGGGGCATCAAAGTGAATGGTAAAAACCTGTTAAGTGTTCCGTCTCTCGTTCAGATATCCAAACTTGAGTGAGAACAATGAAAGTTCTTAACAGCATCGAAGAAACCTAGATTTTTTTTTTTTTTTTTTTTTTCATTTTCATGATCCATAATTAGAAGAATGAGAATGCTTAGGAAATCGTGAAGTGTTCGTCGTGTTTTGGTTTCCTAGATTCTTTTCCTTCTCTGACTACTCTGACTCTTCCTACTTTCGGCCTCCCACGAGTGTCAGAGAATCCGGGTAATGTTAGATAGACAGAGATGACTAAGTCGGAGTTGGGGAGGAAATATATAAGGAAACTGGAGTCAGGGTAGTAGGTGGTGAGTAGGAGGGTGTCCGAGAATTAATATACTGATAGCAGAACATGAGGAAAACGTTGAGAGAGAGAGAGCGATGAGAATAAGGGAGGAGGATAAAAACTGGAAACAAGATACACAGGATGAGTAAGTGGGAACTGACTGACTAGGAAGTAAGTTAAGTTGGAGAGAAAAAAAGTGGAAGTAGGAAATACTGAGAGAGAAGGATGAGTAAGGAATATAAAAAGGTTAAAATGGAGACAGGATGGAAAACGAAGTGACTAATAAGAGCCTGACTGGGAAAATAATATGGAGCAAAGAAAGAGGAAATACTTAGATAAGGACAAAAGAAAGGAGAGAGAGAGAGAGAGAGAGAGAGAGAGAGAGAGAGAGAGAGAGATACATAGAAACACACACACACACAGAGAGAGAGAGAGAGAGAGAGAGAGAGAGAGAGAGAGAGAGAGAGAGAGAGAATAAGTGGTAAGAGGTAAACGAGGGAATGAGGGGTTAGGATGTGATTTAGGGAATGAGTGGCGGTGAAGGGACAGGGAATATTTGGGAGTGTGTGTGTGTGGGACAGGACAGGACAGGGTGAAGCCGGGGGAAATCACCACACACACACAAACGATTAGGAAACATCGTTGGGTAATTCCCCCCTTCAGTACGAATTAACTGGAGCACTTTTTGTTTACCTCTCTCTCTCTCTCTCTCTCTCTCTCTCTCTCTGTCGTGTTTACTTGTCTACCTGATTGTCTGTCTGTTACTTTCTTCACCATCTGTGTGCCTGTAGGTTTCTGTATATGTATCCTGCCTGTCTGCTTGTATGTCTGTATGTTTCTCAATCTTTCTTCTCCTGCGTACATTGAGGCGAAGCAGGGTTGTTCTTTCCTTCCTTCCTTCCTTCCACCATGACCTTGAAGATGTTTCGGGACCATAAGTTGTTTTTCCCCTCTTACCCTAATGCTGATACAGTAAATGCAAACTAATCACACTTAATGCCTATACTTACCACTAAAGGAGAGACGTCCACTGACTTTACAAGAGGGAAGGTGAGGAAAAGAATCGAGATATATATATAAAAAAAAAAAAAAATGGAATAAGGAGAAACGGAAAATGTAGGAATATAGACATGGGAGAAAGGATAAAAGGGAAGAAATATAACACAGGATAGACGTATGAATAATGTAGTGAAGGAGAGAATAAAAAAGGGTGGACAAATGAGGAAAGGGAAGAAAATAAATAATGTGAATAAGAGCAAAGGACAAGAGAGAATTAAGGGTGAGAGAAACGACTAAGAAAGGGGGAAGGAGGGAAGGTACAAAATAAATACTGTAATGTGAACAAGAGGAAATGAAAAGAGTGGATAATGGGTGAGAGATATGAGGAAGGAAGGAAAGAAGAGGGATGGTATGTATGTGGAGCAAGACCTGTCCCCCCACCACCCCACATGCCTGTCCCTGCCATTGATACCGGAATATGACTAACTGACAACTGAGGTGGTGGCCATTGAGTCTCCCCCCCCCTCTCCCCCACCCCCACCCCCCACCAGAGGCTATTGGGAAACACACACACACATTGAGCTGGAAGGCTTCTCATATGATTCAGATGTTGATGATAGAAATCTATTCCTCTTATTCATTCTCTTACTGGTATGTAAATTCTTTTTCATACAATCATACTTCTTTTATTATTTTTATTATTTTTATTATTATTTTTATTATTATTATTATTATTATTATTATTATTATTATTATTATTATTATTATTATTATTATTATTATTATTACTGTTATTATTATTATTATTAAATTATTATTATTATTATTATTATTATTACACATGCCGTATCAGTGGTCATAACCTTAATTAGTGCTTATTGATGAAGGAAGAATGGGACGGAGGAAGGCAGAAGAAAATGATGGAAGCAGATTGGAAGGAAAAAAGGAAAAAAAAATAAAGTGCAGGAAAGAAGGAACTCACCAACCCACACCATTTACTCACCAACCCACACCATTTACTCACCAACCCACACCATTTACTCACCAACCACACCATTTACTCACCAACCCACACCATTTACTCACCAACCCACACCATTTACTCACCAACCCACACCATTTACTCACCAACCCACACCATTTACTCACCAACCCACACCATTTACTCACCAACCCACACCATTTACTCACCAACCCACACCATTTACTCACCAACCCACGCCATTTACTCACCACCCCTCACCATTTACTCACCAACCCACACCATTATATTACCACCAGCCAGACTCTTGTAGTGGGCAACTCACCTGTGAAGAAAAAAAAATGCAAAGGTTAATATCTAATAAATGTTGAACAGAGCAGGTACAATACTTAAGAAAAACAACACAAACTTGGCAGTACAGTATATACAATTATTAGGTCAATGTGCAGGTTTGGGGTAAGTCTGTATGTATACTTGGGATCTGTGTGTCAAGGTCGTCAGCCAATACAGAGCGACGAGGTTAGTACATGAGGGTTAAGGTCAATATGTAAATGATGTTGGATACTGTCAAGCTCGTCAATCAGGAATCCGACATCTAAGTATTTTTTTTTTTATTTTATTTTTTTTTTTTTACTGACTACTAGCTATGACATTTTGATCACAGTATTCAGTGGTCGGGTATAATTTTTATGGCGAATTGGAGTGTGTTTCGTGTCAATGTTTGAGGGAATCAGCATCATCCAATTCGCCCATGACACATGACATATAATATATTCTACTGTGGCTAATTTCAGCTTTACTAACAAATTTGAGAAGCATTTTAGACTCAACACAACAGACTTGAGGGATCTCTCTTGTTTGTGAACTGGAGGGAAAATTTAGGATTAATTTAATATGATAATTATGAGTATGTTTCTTAGGACGAGGATCGAGAAGTAGAGGAGGAGGGAAAAGTAGAAGGAGGAGGGAAAAGTAAAAGGAGGAGGGAAAAGTAAAAGGAGGAGGGAAAAGTAAAAGGAGGAGGAAGGAGTAGTAGAGAGAGGAAAGAATTTTAGAAGGAGGAGGGAAAACTAGAGGGCCGGGAGAAGGAGGAAGTGGAGGTGACGAAGAGAAATAAGAAGTGAAGGAGGTGCATGCATGGAGAAGTATAGGAGGTGCAAACTGTGAAGGAGAAAGGAAGAGTGGAGAATATTATTATGTCAAGTAGCCAACTAACTAACACCATCCACGTCACCACTCCATCATCACCCACAACAATTCCTCGAGGGGACCAAAACTGTTCTCATTTCTGAATTGTAATATGGTGTGGCTGGCGTTTTCCTCACCTCACTCCTCTTCTTACTCTGGGATAACTTAGTGCCACTTATTGCTTCACATGCATTGCAATTATACCTCCATCTCTGTCTCTATTACCCACTATTTTATGGTCACGATTTCCATAATTGTCCCCATGATCTATGATAATCCTCCCCTCCTCATTTTTTTCATCATTAACATCATTATTAGCAACAGCATATCAATCAACACACCCACACACACTGCCAGACATAGACACACACACACACACACTGACATAAATAAACACAAACACACACACACACACACACACACACACACACACACACACACACACACACACACACACACACACACACACACACACACACACACACACACACACACACACACACACACACACACACACACACACACACACACACACACACACACACACACACACACACACACACACACACACACACACACACACACACACACACACACACACACACACACACACACACACACACACACACACACACACACACACACACACACACACACACACACTGTCATAGATAAACACCCACACACTGACACATAAACCCACACACACAAACACACAGACACACACACTGTCATAGATAAACACACACACAAACACACACACACACATTCGTATACCTATGTACAGTCGCGGCACATAATCCTTGACCAGACTTCCCCTTACACCCTGATCAAGGACTATGTGCCGCGACAATACACGCACAACTCCACGTGTGCGTTTCCCGAGCCTGAGAGTGTTGTTAATGACTTCACTGTCTGTTTATCCTTTTGTCTTAAAACTCTTGAACCTCTTTTTCTTCCATCTGTCTCTCCCTTCCGGTCTCCCTAATTCATTATTCCTTCCTCGTTTCCCCTCATCTCACTTTTCTGCTCTCTCCTTCTTTTTCTCCCATGCATTTTTCTCTTTTTATCGCATTTTATTCCTGCATTCTCCTTCTCCCTCTTTGTCTGTCTTTCCCTTTATAATATTTACATTCGTTTAATTTTCCTTCGTCATTTTTTTTCCTCCTGTACATCTGCTGCCAACACTACATGTATTTCAGATTAATATTCGGCATTTATCAAATACATTGGAGAGAACAATGTTACCATCTGTTTCAAAGTGTAAATATTATTAATCAATGTATCATAAGAGTGACTTTCCCACCACAAACATACACAGATAATCTAACGTATATATTCCTATACTCAAACACACATAACACACACACACACACACACACACACACACACACACACACACACACACACACACACACACACACACACACACACACACACACACACACACACACACACACACAGAGAGAGAGAGAGAGAGAGAGAGAGAGAGAGAGAGAGAGAGAGA
>JAWQEG010008750.1:2500-37927 GCA_033782935.1 Petrolisthes cinctipes
TCACCCCAAAACTCAATTTCCATGACTGTTTTTCCACGTGACACACACACATATCCTACGATCTTTTATTACACACACACACACATATCCTACGATTTTTTATTACACACACACACACATATCCTACTGACCTTTTATTACACACACACACACACACACACATATCCTACTGACCTTTTATTACACACACACACATATCCTACTGACCTTTTATTACACAACACACATCCTACTTAAGCTTATTTGTATTACACACACACACACACACACACATCTTACTGACCTTTTATTACACACACACACATATCCTACTGACCTTTTATTACACACACACACACGCACACATATCCTACTGACCTTTTATTACACACACACACACATATCCTACTGACCTTTTATTACACACACACACACATATCCTACTGACCTTTTATTACACACATACATCCTACTTACACCTATTAGTACACACACACACACACACATCTTACTGACCTTTTATTACACACACACACACACACATATCCTACTGACCTTTTATTACACACACACACACATATCCTACTTACGCCTTTTAGTACACACACACACACATATCCTACTGACCTTTTATACACACACACACATATCCTACTGACCTTTTATTACACACACACATCCTACTAACACCTATTAGTACACACATACACACACACATCTTACTGACCTTTTATTACACACACACACACATATCCTACTGACCTTTTATTACACACACACATCCTACTAACACCTATTAGTACACACACACACACACACACATCTTACTGACCTTTTATTACACACACACACACATATCCTACTGACCTTTTATTACACACACACATCCTACTTAAGCTTATTTGTATACACACACACACACACACACACATATCCTACTGACCTTTTATTACACACACACACACATATCCTACTGACCTTTTATTACACACACACATCCTACTTACGCCTGTTAGTACACACACACACATCCTACTTACGCCTTTTAGTACACACACACACACACATATCCTACTGACCTTTTATTACACACACACACACACATCCTACTTACGCCTTTTAGTACACACACACACACATATCCTACTGACCTTTTATTACACACACACACATATCCTACTGACCTTTTATTACACACACATCCTACTTACGCCTATTAGTACACACACACACACACACATCCTACTGACACCTATTAGTACACACACACACACACACACATCCTACTTACACCTATTAATACACACACACACACACACACACACACACATACAAAAACGTAAATATTTTTATGCACATTTCAGAAACCAGGGACATACGTAGAGGTTGGAGCGGGTGATGGAGAGTTTAGATCCCTCACTCTGTACTTGGAAAAAGCTCTGGGTTTTCGTGGACTTTTAGTTGAGCCTCACCCACGCCTTTATGCCGAGATGAGAGAGAAGAGGAAAGGAGCTAATACCATCCATGCATGTGCAACCCCGGACTATGGACACAGGCTGGTAGGTGTGTGTGTGTGTGTGTGTGTGTGTATAATAACCTAGAGTAACAAAAGGTGTAAGTAAAATATGTGTGTGTGTCTATTAATGGTGTCAGTAGGATGTGTGTGTGTGTGTATAATAACCTAGAGTAGCAAAAGGTGTAAGTAAAATATGTGTGTGTGTCTATTAATGGTGTCAGTAGGATGTGTGTGTGTGTGTATAATAACCTAGAGTAGCAAAAGGTGTAAGTAAAATATGTGTGTGTGTCTATTAATGGTGTCAGTAGGATGTGTGTGTGTGTGTATAATAACCTAGAGTAGCAAAAGGTGTAAGTAAAGAATGTGTGTGTGTATTAATGGTGTAAGTGGGATGTGTCTGTGTGTGTGTATAATAACCTAGAGTAGCAAAAGGTGTAAGTAAAATATGTGTGTGTGTCTATTAATGGTGTCAGTAGGATGTGTGTGTGTGTGTATAATAACCTAGAGTAGCAAAAGGTGTAAGTAAAATATGTGTGTGTGTCTATTAATGGTGTCAGTAGGATGTGTCTGTGTGTGTGTGTTATAACCTAGAGTCCTAGAGTATAGCAAAAAGTGTAAGTAGAATGTGTGTGTGTATTAATGGTGTAAGTGGGATATGCGTGTGTGTGTATGTGTAACGAAAGGTGTAAGTAGAATGTGTGTGTGTGTAACGAAAGGTGTAAGTAGGATGTGTGTGTGTGTATGTACTTAACAAATAATATAGACTAATTAATACTTTTGATACAGACATTGGAGTGCCTTGATTCCTCCAAAGTATGCCATAGAAACAGGACAAGATGAACAAAACTAATGGCGTTTGATATGATACTGATTTATTTGCACGATGGAAGGAAAGTGTCGGTGGTTATTTGATTGTGGCTGTACCAAAAGTAAATATATCTCTCTCTCTCATTCTCTCTCCTTTCTTGGTCCCCCCCCCCAATCCCCCCCTTTTCTGCCCCCAACAGGAGAGGTTATGGATACGTGACACCCCAAGGACCTTCCCATGATGTTATATCGACTACAGAGAGGAAATAGTAGACTACTGAAATACGTCTCTCAAGAGGTGTGTGTGTGTTTAATATAAAAATATGTATTAATTAATTTATTTACTTATGCAACTTAGTAATTTATATACAGTATTTATTTACGTATATTTTATGTTATTAATTATTTATTTATATAAATTTTATGGAATTTATTCATTTATTAATTTGTGCATATTTTGTGGAATTTATTCATTTATTTGTGTATATTTTATGGAATTTATGAGTTTGTGTATATTTTATGGAATTTATTCATTTATTTGTGTATATTTTATGGAATTTATGCACTTATTTGTGGAATTTATGTATTTATTTATATATTTACGTAATTTTGTTATCTAACGTTCTTGGCCTTCCCTCCTTCACATCCTTCTGCTCACTCTACCCCCCACCCCTCCACCCCACCACTAAGGACCGTGACTTAGGGCGTACTGTGGGTGTCCAATGCTTCAACGTGGGCACCATGGCCATTGCTGCCCTTGCTAGAAGTATTGTGGATCTTGTCGTCATCTCTACAGGGGGAGGAGAAGCTGAGATATTTGCATCATTCCCATCACACTTCGAAGCCAAGGTTAGGTTAGGTTAGGTTAGGTTACGTTAGGTAAGGTTAGGTAAGGTAAGGTAAGCCAAGGTTAGGTTAAGTAAGCCAAGGTTAGGTTAGGTTAGGTAAGCCAAGGTTAGGTTAGGTTAGGTAAGCCAAGGTTAGGTTAGGTTAGGTTGGGTAAGGTTAGGTAAGGTAAGGTAAGGTAAGCCAAGGTTAGGTTAGGTTGGGTAAGGTTAGGTAAGGTTAGGTTGGGTAAGGTTTGGTAAGCCAAGGTTAGGTTAGGTTAGGTAAGGTAAGGTAAGGTAAGGTAAGCCAAGGTTAGGTTAAGTAAGCCAAGGTTAGGTTAGGTTAGGTAAGCCAAGGTTAGGTTAGGTTGGGTAAGGTTAGGTAAGGTAAGGTAAGGTAAGCCAAGGTTAGGTTAGGTTGGGTAAGGTTAGGTAAGGTTAGGTTGGGTAAGGTTTGGTAAGCCAAGGTTAGGTTAGGTTAGGTTGGGTAAGGTTAGGTAAGGTAAGCCAAGGTTAGGTAAGGTAAGCCAAGGTTAGGTAAGGTAAGCCAAGGTTAGGTAAGGTAAGGTTAGGTAAGCCAAGGTTAGGTTAGGTCAGGTCAAGTTAAGCTGTCTTGGGTTAGGTTAGGTTAAGTTAAGCTGTCTTGGGTTAGGTTAGGTTAGGTAAGGTTAAGCTGTCTTGGGTTAGGTTAGGTTAGGTTAGGTTAAGCTGTCTTGGGTTAGGTTAGGTAAGGTTAGGTTAGGTCTGGTAAAATTAGGTTTGGTAAGGTTAGGTTAAGCTGCGTTGGGTTAGGTTTGGTAAAGTTAATTGGGTTAGGTTAGGTTAATTGGGTTGGGTTAGGTTAGGTTAGGTTAAGCTGCATTGGGTTAGGTTAGGTTAGGTTAGGTTAGGTTAAGCTGCGTTGGGTTAGGTTTGGTAAGGTTAATTAGGTTGGGTTAGGTTAGGTTAAGCTGCGTTGAGTTAGGTTTGGTTAGGTTAAGCTGCGTTGGGTTAGGTTGGGTTAGGTTAGGTTAAGCTGCGTTGGGTTAGGTTTGGTATGGTTAATTAGGTTGGGTTAGGTTAGGTTAAGCTGCGTTGGGTTAGGTTTGGTAAGGTTAATTAGGTTGGGTTAGGTTAGGTTAGGTTAAACTCTCTCCAGCTCATTTCTCTTTGGTTCAGGTTGTGGTGTTGGTAATGACGGTGATGGTAAATGAGGAATGGGACTGGATAGTGGAGGGTGCTGCTAATAAAGGCCTCAAGTTGGTCCGTTCCTTCGACACTCATCACATCTTCATCAACAACAAACGAGTCTCCCTAACAATCATTTGACTAATTAACATTTTGGCGGGAAATATAGTCAAAATGGTCTCAACACTCATTTGACTAATTAACATTTTGGCGGGAAATATAGTCAAAATGGTCTCAACACTCATTTGACTAATTAACATTTTGGCGGGAAATATAGTCAAGATAGTCTCAACACTCATTTGACTAATTAACATTTTGGCAGGAAATTAGTCAAGATAGTTTCAACACTCATTTGAATAAAGGGGTAATTCACTTTGGTTACATTGGAGTGCCATGATTCCTCCAAAGTATGCCAGGAAACAGGACCAAATGAACAAAAATAATGGTGTTCTGTTGCTTGGAATAGTTTGGAGGAATCGGTTGCTCCAGATTTACTATGAGCAGCGGTTACATGTGTCTTAGAATCAATGATTTCCTGATTTTTTTCTTAGCTTAAGAGGTTCATTATTCTTGCTGTCTGTAATCCTGAAGCCATAGAGGTAAGGAAAATATATATTATATGCAATACTCCATCCTAACAGGAACAAATAGATATACACAGTACAGTATTTAGAAAACAGTGTCATCATCTGATACCAGTTAATATCAACGTCATAACCACCAATACAAATACTGTATAACTATCACAATAAGTCATCTGTCCTTCATAGCTTGCTAAAGGATAACACATTATTATCTAACACCAAGTTAATATCAAATTAACACTGTACAACTATTACAATCAGTCAAATCTGTACTCCGTAGCTTACTAACTTACATAAAAACTCACCTTTTAGGATTTCTTGGGAAGCAGAATAATTTACACTTTCCTTCTTTTTCCTCCGTGCTTGCTGTCCCTCATCTCTGATCCAGTCCTATTGGATTTCATGAACATTTTAAATGCCAATTTTCTAAAAAGCAATAGAGCAAAGTAATTAAAAGAAAAATGTACCGTAGTTGTTTTTTGCAAGTAAATAAGAATGAGTACATGAGGCGTTAAACCAATTATCAGAATGCGTACACGTGCACCAATATATTTTGGCACCTGGAGTCTACCATACACCACAAGAGTCCTACAGATCGTACTAGTCGCTGATTGGCTAATATTAGTGTAGCTCTGATCCTGTACATTGTGTCCCCTCCAGGATTACAAGCAACTACGACCCAGGTACACTGGCCTGTGATTGGTTAATATTATGCAACATCTGATCCTATTCTCCAGGATTACGAGCGACTATAACTCAGACATGCTGGCCTGTGACTGGCCAATATTATATCTCTTAGACCATTTTGTCCCTATATATATATATCACACTGTTATTGTGAATAAACCAGTAGACGAGTCACCAAACAGTCTTTCCTTCCTTACCTCTCTCTCCTTACAAAAGAAATAATAGATTTTAAGAAAAGAGAAATATTACGACTTACGACTATGATAATAATAATAATAATAATAATTATAATGATGATAATAATAACAATAATAATAATAATGATAATGATGATAATAATAACAATGATAATAATAATGATGATAATAATAACAATAATAATGATAATGATGATACATACATACAAGTACACACACTTCATTTTACACTCTTTGAACACCACCAAATATGTGTGTGTGTGTGTGTTCATTTGTTCTTCTTCCTTCCTTCCTTCTTCTTTCTCCTTTCTTCCTCTTCCATGGTACCAATCCTGAAATACAATGTGCTTATAAATATGTCTGTATGATTTAAACACACACACACACACAAAACAACAACAAAAACACACACACATATAAAAACACATATACATATATAAAAACACACATACACACAATAACAATGTACTTATAAATATTGTATGTATGATTTAAAAAAACACACACACACACACATATATATAAAAACACACACACACATACATATATAAAAACACACACACACACACACACACATACATATATAAAAACACACACACACACACATACATATATATAAAAAAACACACACACACATACATATATAAAAACACATACATATATATAAACACACACACACATATATAAAAACACACATACATATAAACACACACTTACATATATAAACACACACACATATAAACACACACATACATATATAAACACACATACATATATATAAAAACACACATACATATAAACACACACATACATATATAAACACACACACATATAAACACACACATACATATATAAACACACACATACACATATAAACACACACATACACTCACATATAAAAACACACACACACACACATAGATAAAAACACACACACATATATAAAAACACACGCAGACATATATATAAAAACACACATACACATAATAAAAACACACACATACATATATAAAAACACACACACATGCACATATAAAAACACACACATACATATATAAAAACACACACACATACACATATAAAAACACACACACACATATAATTATAAAAACACACACACACATATATATAAAAAAACACACACACACACATATATAAAAACACACACACACATATATATATAAAAACACACACACACATATATAAAAAAACACACATATATATATAAAACACACACACGCATACATATATAAAAACACACATACATATATAAAAATACACATACACATACATATATAAACACACATACATATATAAACACACATACATATATACACACACATACATATATAAACACACACACACATATATAAACACACACACACACATAAAAACACAAACATACAAACACACACACTCACACAAATAAAATAATTAAATAAACAATAAATATATAAATACAAAATACTGTCCAATTATTAAATGAAAAAAACCTTCTGTCTGTCTGTCTCTGTATGTATGTATGTATGTATGTATGTAATGTATATGTATGTCTGTATGTATGTATGTCTGTCTGTCTCTGTATGTATGTATGTATGTAATGTATATGTATGTCTGTATGTATGTCTGTCTGTCTGTCTCTGTATGTATGTATGTATGTAATATGTATGTATGTCTGTCTGTCTCTGTATGTCTGTCTGTCTGTCTCTTCTTCTCTCTCTCTCTCTCTCTCTCTCTCTCTCTCTCTCTGTATGTCTGTCTGTCTGTCTCTCTCTCTCTGTATGTATGTCTGTCTGTCTGTCTCTCTGTATGTATGTATGTGTATATAACCTATATGAAATTCACATATACTAAGAAGTACTATACAGTATACAGTATGGTACTTTTATATACAGTACTGTACTGTATATGTATGTAATTAATATTTATTTTGTAAATATATAGATATTCCTCTCACACTCACACTCACACACACACACACACACATATACACACAAACACACTCCCTCTCTCTCTTACACACACATACACACACAAACTCTCAAACTAACACACACCCGTACATTCTCTCCCTCTCTCTCACACACATGTTCAAATCCCCACTGTGGGTGGTGGCGGCTGGTGTGGCGGCTTGTAGTGGCGGCTGGAGTGATGGCTGTGGTGGCGGCTGTGTGGCGGTGGGACTGGTGTGTGGCAGTGGCTCTGTAATAATAATAATAATAATAATAATAATAATAATGATAATTACAATAATAATAATAATAATAAACAATAATAATAATAATAAATTATAATAATAATTATTATTATATAAATTAAAATAATATATAATAATAATGTTAATAATAGTGATAATAACATATAATAATAATTATAATAATAGTGATAATAATATATATTAATATTTATAATAATATATAATAATATTTATAATAATATATAATAATATATAATAATAATATACAATAATAATAATATAATAATAAGATGATCCACCGGTATACATGGAGGAGAAGGGATGATAGAGGAGAACAAAAGAGTTTAATTGATTATATAGCAGTGGATGAAAGACTACGGAAAGATGTGATGGATGCGAAAGTAGTGAGAGGAATGGTTCAGTGCTCTGACCATTTTGCTGTCTTAGTAAGGATGAAGGTCAGGGTTAAGTGGGAGTACTGTAGGAGGGATGAAGGGGGGAACAAGAGGCAGGTGGCAAGTGGAAGATTAGATGACACTGAGTACAGAGAGGTATATAAGAGGAGGGTGGGTGAGGTGCTGGAGGATGCTAGGCTGAGTATGAGGGAGGGAGAGGGAGTGAATGAGGTATATGAAGTGTTTAAGGCAATAGTAATGAGAACAGCAGCAGAGGTAGTGGGATATAAGTCACAGAAGAGGGGCAAGAAAGGGAGTGCTTGGTGGTCAGAAGAAGTGAAAAATGCCGTAAAGGAGAAAAGGAAGGCATATAGGAGAACATTACAGAGGAATGTGTCGGAAGAAGTGAAAGAGAGGTGGAAGAGAGAATATAATATAAGAGAATAATATAAGAGACAAGTGAAGAGGATGGTGAGTGAGAGTAAAAGGAGAGTGGATGAGGAGTTTGGTATGAAACTGAGTGAAAAGTTTAAAGAGAAGAAATTATTCTGGAAGGAGGTTAAAAGAGAAAGAGGAGGAGGAAAGTCTGGTAGCGTGAGAATGAAGAGAGAGGATGGAGTTACTGTGAGTAGAAGGGAAGAAGTGAAAGAAGTGTGGAAGAGACATTTTGATGGTCTGATGAATGGGGGGACGGGAGGGGAGGCGGTGGTGACATGCATGGGGATGGAGGCAGGTGGTAGACGACAGGGTGTACAGGGAGATTTAGGAAGGGAAGAGGTAAGGAAAGCAATAGGAAAGTTGAAGATGGGAAAGGCACCGGGGGTGGATGGGATAACTGCTGAAATATTAAAGTGTGGGGGGGAGGTAGTGGTGGAGTGGATGTTGCTTATATGCACATTGGCTTGGAGGCAGGGAGAGGTGCCAGAGGATTGGAGGAGAGCCACAATTGTACCTTTGTATAAGGGGAAGGGAAGTAAGGGGGAGTGTGGTAGCTATAGGGGAATAAGCCTTCTTAGTGTACCGGGGAAGGTTTACGGGAAGGTTATTACTGAAAGACTGATTGAAGTAATAGGGAATAAAGTTAGTGAGGAGCAGGGAGGGTTCAGAAAGGGTAGAGGATGTGTGGACCAAATATTTGCATTAAAATCAATAGTGGAGAAATATATTGGGAAGGGTAGAAAGTTGTATGCTGCCTTCATGGACTTGAAGAAGGCATACGATAGGGTTGATAGGAAAGCTATGACAGAGGTGTTGAGAATTTATGGTGTTGGGGGGCCTTTGCTGAAAGGCATTGAGGCTTTTTATGCAGATGCAAAAGCATGTGTACGGGTAGAGGGTGATCTAAGTGAGAGTTTTAATATTAGTGTAGGGCTGAGACAGGGATGTGTTATGTCACCATGGTTGTTCAATATATATATGGATGGTTGTATGAGAGAGGTGAAAGCCAAAGTGAACGGTCTGGGGGTGAAGTTGAGGCTGAATGAAGCAAATTGGTCCCTGGTGGCAAGTTTGTTTGCGGATGACACTGTGCTGATGGCTGAGAATGAAAGGAATTTACAGAGAGTGGTGGACGAATTTCAGTCTGTGTGTAAACGAAGGAAACTGAAGGTGAATGTGGGTAAAAGTAAAGTGATGGTATTTGAAAGAGCAGAAACTGAAGTGATTGACTTTGCTACACCTTACAGAGTGGCTGTACCAACTGGGACGAAGTGTGAGATAACTCTGAGGGGAGAGAGGATGGAGGAAGTGAAGGAGTTTAAATACCTGGGTACAGTTATGTGTAAACATGGAAGTATGGAAGGAGAAATTAGGGAGAGAGCAGTGAAGGGTAGACAGGTAATAGGATCACTGGGGAGGATTATGAAGGGTAGAAGTGTGAGTATGGAAGTGAAAAGGGGACTACGAAATAGTATAATCCTGCCAACACTGACATATGCGTCGGAGACATGGACATGGAATAGGGCTCATCAGTCTAGAATAGGTACTGTGGAAATGAGTTACTTGAGAGGAGCATGTGGACTTACTAGATGGGATGGAGAAAGTAATGAGAGTGTATATGAGAGATGTGGTATGAGTGAGAAGGCAATTGGTATTGAGTGTGGAGTGGTTGAGAGAGTGAAACGTGATACATTGAGATGGTTTGGACATGTGGAGAGAATGCAAGGCGAGGAATTTGTAAAGAAGGTGTATGGAAGTGAAGTTGTGGGACCTGGTGTGAGAGGCAGACTTCCGGTTAGATGGCAGAACAGAGTGGAAGAGTATGTAAAGGAGAGAAACGTGAGGGGCAGAGTAGGGCTTAAACAAGTAAGGAGGGAGTGTTGGAACAGGGAGAACTGGAGGCACTTCTGCCGTGGCCACCCCCTTGGGGGGAGTTCCCGGAGGAAACGAGGCGTCGGAGCTATAGATAGATTGATAGATAGATATTGTATTAATGTCAAGAGGTAATAAAATATGTATAGTATTGTATTAATGTCAAGAGGTAATAAAATATGTATAGTATTGTATTAATGTCAAGAGGTAATAAAATATGTATAGTATTGTATTAATCGGTAAATATTGAAATAATTACTGTTATTGCATAGTTTTTCATTAAATATTGAAAGAATTACCATTATTGCATAAGGTTTTTCAGTAAATATTGAAAGAATTACCGTTATTACGTACGGTTTTTCTACCTTCATTACTCACTTATTTAGACCATTCTAAGACTATTTTTTTCTATGGCATTTCCTCCGCATAAGATGATTTAGTTAGCTTTCAAATAAAAAAAAAATCATGCAAATAACTGAAGAATTGGCTGAGCAGTAGCAGTTTGTATGTTAATATTTTGGCTAAAAACACGTTTTCGGGAAATGAGCATCAAAGTTTATCTAAGTGTTTTCCTTCCTTGCTGCAATAGATGGAGTTGTTTCTATGATAATAATATCTGCTTTAGTATTTATAAATTAATCATTACACAACACAAAACAATAGTTTCCAGTAATTAGGTGCATATGGTACTATATATGGTAGTGTATATACAGAAAAAAAAGGCCTTTACCGGTTCTGTAACCTCACCTCTGGGGCATTCTTGAAAACAGTACATCATCAAGTTGGGTTTTTTGTAACCACTTTCCAACCTTCAGTAATGTTTCTAGACAATGGCATTTAGTGCTCTCCAGGACCATAATGAGGATCACCTTGTATTCTCATCTTTTTTCTTCATTTTGATGTTCTTGCTTGCTCCCTCTCTTTGTCCATATCCTGCAATGTTATTTGCATTCTGTCATTCTTGATGCCCAATTCTTCAGCTAGAAATCCTGCTTCATAACCAACATTATAACAGATAATTGCTTGGGCAACAGCAAAATCCAGTGTGGATTTGCCAAGGCTTTTGACCTTTGGGCAGTATTTGCTGTACAGTATTGTGGATGAACAGTACATGGAAGTACAGTATTATGAAATTCATGTCTTTCTGCAAAATTGCATATAGTATTTCTTGCATAACATAACAATGAAGCTTACCATCATATGTGACATCTATATCCAGTAATCCACCATCTCCTGGGAATCGAAGTAGCTCATCTGCATAGTAGTACTTCGTTACTTTTGCTACACTGTCCTAAAGTTATCTTATAAATCTCTACCTTACTCTGATCACCATTTTTACTTATAAAGAGTCTCTTCCTCTTCTTTGCACTTGATATGGGCGTATGCATGAGTACAAATATGGAGGTGGGGTGGTTGTGGAGTAGGGTTGTTGTTGATGTTGTGGTGTGGGTTTGTTGTGGTTGTTGGCTTCTGTGTGAGGTGTCGCGGCGGATAGACGTGTCTGATACGTGCTCCGTGTATATTCGCGTCAACGGGCAGTACACTGTTATTTCATACTTGATAATCGATTAGAGAGTTGTTGAATACCCTGGCCAATCATGGCCAGGTGTTATTCATGTAAGGAGACAACTGGGGGGGTGGATAAGTGGATTGGTTGTGAAACTTGTCCTAGCTGGTGTCATTTGAAATGTGCTCATCTCAATGGTGTGAAAGCTGAAAACATCAAGTTGATTAACTGGTCATGTGATAATTGCTATACTGGTCTGAAAAGAGTTCAAAAGGATATTAGTGAGTTGAAGAAAGCAATGAACGATATGCAAGATCAAATGAAGAAACTAGTGGAAGGAAAGATGGAGGATGTTGTGACCGAGTTGGGTCGAGTTGGTGATGTGATCAGCGCTGACTCAGACCTGACTGATGAGACATGGGCGACTGTAGTGAAGAAGAAGAAAAACGAGAAGAAAAATCTGCTGGTGGTGAAGTCTAAGGATGATAAACTGAAGGTTGTAGATAAAAAGAAAGAAGTTGCTGAGGCTCTAGATGGTACACAGATAGTCAACACAAGATTCACACAGAAGGGAGACATCGTAATGAATTTTGAGGACGAAAAGAAGAGAGATGAAGCAGCTCATAAACTTGGGGCTGTACCCGATGTGACGACAAAGAATGTAAGGAAGTTAAAGCCTAAAATAATGATTTGTAACGTCAACAGAGAGGAAGAATCTGGAGACAAGCTAATTGAGAACTTGATTGATCGGAATGACTATTTACAAGGGGTAGCTGACGTCTAGGCAAAAATGGAGCTACTTTTTGACAAGCCTGCTACAGGTGGCACCAATCATTACATTATTAAGTGTGATCCAGAGATAAGGGAGCTGATTCATAAGAATCGTGATCAAGTTAAATTGGAATGGGGTGTCTATTCCGTGAGGGACAGATATAGGGCGACGGTCTGCTATCACTGTCAAAGGTTTGGTCATACTGCACTTAGATGTTTATCCAAAGGAAAGGGAGAAGATCCAATATGTGCTAAGTGTGCTGGTAACCATAACACGAGGGATTGTACGTCTACTGAGAGGAAATGTATAAGCTGTAAGAGGTTTAAGAAAACTGATTTTGAGCATATGGCAAATGATGTGAGGTATTGTTCAGTGATGCATGAGGAACTCCAGAAAATCAAAAGTAGCACAGATAACGGATACTGAACAGCACAAACTTAAACATTATTAGAGGTTGTTTTTTCAATGCACAATCAGTGGATAATAAGACAATGGATATTTGCGATCTAATTAACAATGATCATTTTGATATCATGGCGTTGGCAGAGTAGTTATGACAAAGCTAAGATTCGAGAAATGACACCCGTGACGCATACTTTCTTGCATGTACCGAGGCAAGGCAAGAGAGGTGGTGGAGTGGGACTATTTGTATCTAATATTTTTAAGAAAGTAAAATTAGATAAGGTGGAGTCATGGATTAGTTTCCTACAAAATGTTGATGTGGATGAAGTATGCAGCATATCTCCAATTCACAAGTTAGTTCGATTTGAAATTCCCTTTGAGAAAGAGAGGGCGCAAAGAAAATGGATCAGTTTCAAAGTTAAAAAATATTTCGATCCCGAGACACTTATTGACAGTGCGATACGAAGGTTGGAAACAGAGATGCAAAATAGCTGTGAACATGATATGACGGAGGCGGGAAAGTGTGTGCGATGTGTATCGATTTTGTATAATCGTGTTTTCAAAGGGGAATATGAGGCAATGTGTCCTGTAATCACAAAAGAAATAATTGTGAAAGATCATGCACCATGGTTTAATGGTGAGATATCACGAGCTAAGGCAAAGAAGAAGAAAAAAGGAAGAGCTTGGCGTAGACTACGCACTGATATTGCTAGAAGAGATTATCAACACGCAAAGAGAGAAGAAAACAGACTCATAGTACGGAGAAAGAGGCAATATTACTCTAGTAAAGTCAACGAGGCCAGCCAGGTCAGATATGAATAAACTATATCTCATACTCAATAATTTAACTGGTAATAAAAAGAAGCCAAGGTTGCCTGAAGGATATCCTGATGAAGTACTTGCAAACAAATTCTTAGAATTTTTTGACAATAAAATAGCAACTATAGTGGAAAGCTTTCCAGGAAGTGGTTTGAATGTGATGCATAGACATACTCAAATGTCTGAGAGCAAATTACTTTGCTTTCAAAACATCGGTATGGCCAAGATGAAAGAAATTGTACAACGAGTGAAATTAACTCATTGCGATAATGATCCGTTACCTGTATCGGATGTTATCAAGGCCGCTTGAAGAGTAGGTCGTCCCACCGCCTGGCAGGGAGAGCGTGATGACGTCACCGCGAAGAGTCTCTCGCTCCCTCACTCATAGATACCCATGAAAAACCCAGCCCAAAACATAACCTTTTACACTTGATACATGATATTTGATACTGTTGGGGGCAGATGGGATATGATGCAGCTTGTGACCAGTATTCCTTATAGCATTATTCATTCTAACACCAAAAGAGTAGCCTACCTTTTGATATGATAAATATCTCTCTCTCTCTCTTGTGATCAGCTGTCAACTTTAAACCATTTCAAAGCTTAGTTGAAGAAAAATGGGGTATATACACTTGAGGTAGGCATTAATATTTTAATATGGAAACAAATATAATACATAAATTACAGTACTAAGAGTAAGTTTGAACTTCATAATTTATCAAGTATACCATGTAGGATATATACAATACTTATTCATAAGTATTATCATGCTTTGCTCTTTCACTGAATTCTTATCTTAGTTTTGACATTTTGTTAGATATTTTCCTCTGTGAATTTCGCTTTCTGTTTAATATCCGTATCCTGAAAAATATGCGACAACGAACAAAAAACCTAATCACATCATCTGGTAAATCTACAACATTTCTTATTTCACTTGCTAATGTTGTTACACATTTTGGTCCCTCTCTGAGTTCCTTATCTCTGTGATAACAAATAAACAGTCTTTCCATTTGTTTCAGTTGATCAAAAACAATATTGCTGGATCTCTTTAACTTCCCCACTGTTCTAGAAATTGTGCCAATCTAGTCATCTGTGCCTAGAAAATTGTACTGTGGAAACTTTTTGACAAAATAACCCCCAATGTACCTCAGTCCTTCTGTTTCCATTGTTTTTTCTAATGTCTCTTCTTCTTCTGTACTTATTGGAAGACAGTTCTCAATGTCATCCATTTCACACAAGGAATTATCAAAATCAACTGAACAGCCTTCCTGACGTTCATCCTTTGAACTCCTGTTACATCAACATGATTATGTGACACACATTCACTACTGACTTTCGTAGTATAATGTACAATGAACCCATAGTTAAGAAAATTGTTACGAATCAACTTCATCAAGTGAGGGGCATCTGCAAACACGCATACTTCCCTGTCTGCAGCAGCTGGATTAGTGAAAGAGGTATGATCTACATTTACACTCAGATTGTTCCATAATCTTACATTTGTGGGACTGAGATCATTCACTATGGCTACTACTGGGTATCCAACTGCTTCTACCCTGCTAATTAAATCAAATGAAATATCCTTGTTCATGTCCGTAAAAAAAATATAGTATATTACCTGTTTCCATGGGCTAGTAAGGCCTCTTATCATTTATTTTTGGGGGGCGTGTCGCGGGCTACTACTGAGTGTGAGTGAGAATACGTGGGTCTGATTGGGTGAAGGTGATGTGAGGTGAGGTGAGGGGAGTCACCAATCCTGTCTCTCTTCTGTCTGACGTCATGCGCGGGGTAGGACGAGTTTAGAGACAGACGCGGGAAGACCTACTCTTCAAGCGGCCTTGGGATGTTATAACGAGTAAAAATGTAGACGAAATTTTTAATGTGTTCCTGCAAATTATCAACCTAAGTTTTGATAACAATGTTTTTCCGGAGAGTGAGAAATTGGCTATTATCAAGCCTATTGTAAAAGGCAACCTTGATCCTCAGAGTGTAAGTTCGTATAGACCAGTATCAAATCTGACCTTTTTATCGAAAGTGATTGAAAATGTGATTTTAGATCAGTTATGGCATCACTTGAATAAGGTGAAGGCTATACCTGATAGTCATTCTGCATATAGGCAGCTATACTCAACTGAGACTGCACTATAAATGACCTAATGGTGTTAATGGATGAAGGAAAGTGTAGTGTTCTTATTATGCTTGATTTGAGTGCTGCATTTGACACAGTAGTACATAGTATACTCCTAGATGATTTAAAGTCTATAGGTGTTGAGGGGAATGTACTGGTCTATCTGGAAAGTTATTTAAAAGATAGAATTGATTGATTGATTGATTTATTGATGCCATTAGGCATCTGGCGGCGCAACAACAATGGTCATATACCGCCCAACATATAAAGGTCATCTACATCATTTATAAAATATGTACAAAAATTAAATAATTTTCACTACCTCGAAAGGGAGAAGCAGCATGAATAAAACCCACGTCTTCCAAAAGATCATATATTAATGAAATAACCTATTTAAGTTAGATATATAAAAGAATTGAAATATTAACGAAATAAACATTAAACTTTAACTACCTAAAAATTAATAGCCATAAATACAATAAAATTCACAATTTGTGGAGAAGGCCAGCCTCCTCCACATAGGAGAGGGTGTTCCCTCCCACACTACAAGCCTCCTCCCCAAGCACCTGGGAGAGACTGTAAGAACCGTCACCCTTCCGGTACTCGGAGAGGTGCCTACGACGAAGGTCCCCAAGGCTGGGACACTCGACAATAAGATGCCGTACTGTCAAAGGGACCAGACAATCATCACAGTAGGGAGGGTGAGCCCTCTCCACTAAAAAGCCATGAGTCAATAATGTGTGGCCAATGCGGAGATGGACAAGAGCCGTCTCCCACCGGCGGGACAGGCCACTGTAGCTCCACAAACCAAGGTCCTGGCAGATGTCGCGGAGCTTGTTATCCCCGACGGCATCCCATCTGTCCTGCCAGCAGGAACGAACGGTAGCATCTATGTAGGGTCGAAGGTCCACTGCAGGAACAGGATGACGCCTGGCAGGAGACCGGGAATTGGAGACCACAGCCTTAGCCAGGGCGTCAACCCGCTCATTCCCATCAACACCCACATGGGCTGGGACCCAACAAAAAGTGACTTTGCGGCCACGACGACCCAGGATGACAAGTCACTCAAGAATGGCCAACACCAGGGGATGGGAAGAGTTAAAATTGCACAAGGCCTGCAAGGCACTACAGGAATCGCTAAAAATAGTAAACAAAGGCTGAGGGAGAGTAAAAATCACTTCTAAATAATAAGAACATGGTATAGGCGGAGGAGGGTGGCCCGATCAGCCCCCCAGGATGTATGGCTCAGGACCCTCAACAGGTTAAGAGCCTTGAGGCAAGAGACCTTAAGTGTACGTAAGTGGGGAACCCAAGTCAAACGTTTGTCAAAAAGGAGACCCAAAAAACGAGTCTCCTCGACACATCGTATCCGATGACCATACATGAATAAGTCCGGATCCGGGTGGACGCCTCGGATGTGGCAGAAGTGCATAGCAACTGTCTTGGAAGGAGAAAATCGAAACCCATGAGAACCAGTCCAACGTGACACCCTGTCAAGGGCAAGCTGCATGCGCTGCTCCGCCACTGATATACGGGAAGCAGCAAACCAGACTGCTAGGTCATCAACATACATCGAGTTAGCTATACCGTCTGGAAGGGATGAGGCAATGGCATTAATTGCTACTGCAAACAATGTGACACTGAGAACGCTTCTCTGGGGGACGCCCTCCTCCTGTGCAACAGATGCTGAGTGGGTTGTACCAACCCTCACAGAAAAACTGCGACCACTGAGAAACTCCTTAAGAAAGCGTGGAAGGCGACCCCGCAGGCCATATAAATGGAGTTGCTGCAGGATGCCATATTGCCATGTAGTGTAATAGGCTTTCTCTAAATCAAAGAATACACAGACAAGGTGTTGATGTCGTGCAAAGGCCTCACATGCAGCAGCTTCCAACCTGACCAGAGCATCTGTAGTGGAACGGTATTTACGAAAGCCAGACTGGAACGGAAACAGAAAATCACCCCGTTCCAAGAAGTATACCAGTCTGACATTCACTATCTTTTCAAATAGTTTACAGAGACAGGAGGTCAAGGCAATTGGTCGATAATTGAGGGCAACACCAGAGTCCTTGCCCGGCTTGAGAAAAGGAAGGATGGTAGCAACCCTCCACCCAGAAGGGAAGACACCCTCCAGCCAGATTCTGTTATATACAGCTAAAAGAAATGAGATCGCTTCCTCACCCAAGTGTCGTAACATTGCATATGGGATGTTGTCTGGCCCAGGAGAAGTGTCGCCGCAGAGAGAGAGAGCAGAATGCAGGTCTCTCAGGGTGAATATATGGTTATAACTTTCATTCTCGTTCTCTGAGAAATCCAGGACAGTACGCTCCTTGGCTCTTAACTCATGCCTGACAGCCAGAGGTCGAGAGTCACGGCTGGAGACCTTTGCAAAAGCCTCCGCCATGGTATTGGCCACTGTCAAACCATCCATGATCTTAATTCCATTGACCTTAAGTACAGGTGGAGAACTAGGAGAAAACTTCCCCGCCATCTTACGGACTCTCCTGAACACTTGGGTGAGTGGAGTTTTAGTATTAATTGAAGACACATAGGCCTTCCAAGATGCACGTCGGGCCTCTTTTAAAACTCGTCTAGCCCGAGCCCTTGCCCGTCGGAAGTCCTCTAAAAGAGTTGGGTCCCCACGATTGCGACGAAGGCGAGAGAAAGCAGCGTGCTTCTCCCGCACAGCAGTGGTGCAGACTGGTGACCACCAAGGGACAGGACGTTTGAGAAAGTAGCCAGAAGTTCTAGGAATAGAGTTGAGAGCAGCAGAGTGGAGCATATCAGTGAAATATGTTACAGCCTCGTCAGAGCTACCGAAATCGGCTACAGAAGAGACCGAAGAAGTTAGCTCTCTAAAAAACTGCCAGTCAGCCTTCTCTAATTTCCACCTAGGAAGACGAGACTGTGGTTCGTACCTGTTACCTTCTAAAAGTATAGGAAAATGGTCACTGCCATATAAGTCAGGCAACACTCTCCAAGTAAAATCCAACAGAGCACTGGGTGAGCAAAGGGAAATGTCAATGGCGGTAAAAGTCCCAGTAGGGCTATTAAAATGTGTCACATCTCCCGTATTTAAAACCCCTAATCCCTCATCCTCAATAAAAGAAGCCAATAAAACATCCCTGCGGTTGACCGAACTGTCACCCCACAGAAGATGACGACCATTAAAATCAACCAATAAAATAAAGGGAGATGGAAGGTCCCGTACAAGATGGTTGAGATCACCCCTCTCAACTGTAACACTGGGAGGAAGGTATAGACTGCACACAGTGTACGGGCGGTCCATAAAAACCTTAACTGCAACAGCCTGGAGCGGAGTGTCAAGCTCCAGGCTCGTGCATGGAATATCTCGGTGAACTAGGATGGCAGAGCCACCATGATGACCCTGCCCTTCAAATGAATTGGAATAAAATGCTGAGTATGCTGGAGGACTGGCAGGAATGTAGTCCCCAAGCATTGTCTCCTGGAGAGAAACACATGCAGGAGAGAAGCTAGAGAGAAGAACGCGCAGTTCCTCCCAAGAAGCACGCAAGCCACGGCAATTCCACTGAAGGACCTTGAACGGTGTTACTTTAGTACTGATTTTTGGGAAGCCTCAGAGAGGTACTTCCCACTACCACCTCGACCTGAGGGTTTACTCAAACAATAAGATTTGTCTAATCCTGGGCCACTAGAAGAAGAGCGAACCCGAGGAGTAGTACGTGGGGTAGTAATTGGGACCCGTAGACGAGTCCCTGAAGCATCTGATATGTTAGAAGAAGATGAAGGTATATGAGATGGGATATTCTTTGAAACAATTACATTGGTTCTGTCCTGTACAGCAGTGGTATCACTGACACATGCAGATACATCAACATCCATAATACAGGTGGTAGAATCACTCCGCTGCTCAAGCGGAAGAGAAAGTGAATCTTTTGAAGTCACAACATCCGTGGCATCCACATTAACTTCACGCCCCTCTGATGATCCCGAAGGAAGCTTGCGAGGAGGAACTTCTGTTGAATCAAGAGATTCATCAGAGCCACGAGAACGCTTCTGGTGAAATTGAGAGGAAACTATGGATGAGTCCACAGAGATAGTTGCCTCACAAGGTAGAACATCTATAGAGTCAAGTGTCTCAGAGGAACCACGAAGGCGTCTCTGTGGCAGTTTAGGTGACTTAAGTTTCCTTTTGGGAGAGCGTGTGGCAGTGTGAACCTCTACCACATGGACACCTTTAGCTAAAGTCTGAGAATTGTCATCAGTTGAAGGGTCACCAGAATGAGTGTCTGATAAAGTTTCCAAGACAGAGAAACTATTATGTAGAGTAACCTTAGAAACATTCTCACTAGAGCAAGAAGCAGCTGCCTCTTGAGAGGGTTGAGAGGGTGCTGCAACCAATTTAGGGCGAAGGGAGGAGGCGTATGTCTTCACACCACCATCCTTCTGTCGCCTGAAGTTGAGTTGCCGTCTGGCACTACCTATGCTAATGAATTGAGTATTAGCCAAGTGGAGGATATCCTGCTCAAGTAGGTACATCTTACATTGGCGAGAACACAAGGGGTGAGCATCTCTGCAGTAAAAGCAGTAACTCTCTGACCGACACTCAGAAGTAAGATGAGAGTCAAGAGCAGAACAATTACCACACCGGGAACGGTTGTTGCAGTTCCTCTTCCCATGACCAAACTCATAACAACAGAAACACTGTAGGGGACGCTCAACAAAAGGCTTCACCTCAAATGAGGTGGGGTTAATGTTAATGCGATCTGGGATATGCGAGCCATAGAAAGTGAGGATGATCATATTTTTACTGCCTTTCATCTTCGTTATTCGTTGGACACTGTCTGGGCACATAGCGAGAATGTCCTCTTCTGAGAATTCATACAGGTCCTCATTATATATACGCCCCTTGCTATAATTAAATGTTCGATGTGGTTTAATAGATTCAAACATGCTATCAGAAGGACAGGGGAGATTGAGGAGCATCATGGCCTCTGTAAGATCTTTGGCTCTGATTAAAATGCCCTTACCATATTTCTTTATGTGGCCCATTGGTAATAATCCAATTTCTTTCTCAAGATACCGGGAAGCATGGATAAGGTTACCACGTCCCTCCCTGTAGTAAGCCACAAACCAAAAGGGTGTAGGAACCCGACGTTCCTTTGGGACATGCTCTGCAGAATCATCAAATATATTAGGGCAGTAATCATTGTCACTGTCAACTACATTGATGGACCGCATCATCTGAACTTTACAATGAGTATCCCCCACCGTCAGAGAATCTTTTGACTCAAATGCTGCTTTGGCAGCAGCATTTGTATTGAAAGTAATATAGCACCGATTAGACCTACAATCACTGTCATATGTGATTCGGATTCGGAGGACTACTCCAAAGCACTTAAAAATGGAGTGGATAGCGCCATAGGTAAAGGATGCGAGTACATTCGTTAACATTAACGTGTCCAAATCGTTAACAGGGTTCTTCGACACAAAACCCGACCTGCTAGGTCTACTCTTATTTGCAGCTTTCTGCATCTTACCACGACCAGAGAGTGACGTCTCGAGGGCCTGGTCGACCACCACTCGAGGAAGAGATTGGGGCTTTTCTGTATCCATATATCATTGGTTTAGTGTTTTTGGCCCCAGGAGCCAAGAGCTACTACCTACAGGGCAGATGAGGGGACCGAGCGCTGGTCGCCGTGGGCGGGGTACCTCTTCCCCCACGGGGCCACTCGTTTTAAAAAGCAGCCCAATGGCTCGAAAGTTTGCCCACGACGGTGCTGAGACCCCCTTCCCCAACATCTCCCTGCCCAGACACCCAACCATCCAACATAGGACGGCCCCTAGAGGGCAGTCCCTCCGGAGGGCAGCGCTGTTGGCCCGTACTGGCTGCCTAATGCATGGGAACCATTTAGTCTGGTCTCTCACTGGCGACCTTACTAGCATGGGAAGCCCTCTCTCCCCGAAATCGGGGCAGAGCAGGGGCCGGAGCCCCCTCTAGTCTAGCTCGCCAGGTCATAGAGACACGCAAGCCCCCCCACCACGTCAAGGCGGTTCCCGTTGGGGGGGTTAAAAGATAGAACATATTGTGTACAGATTGGGAAATCCTTTTCAAGAAATAAACCCCTGCGAAGAGGAGTCCCTCAGGGGAGTGTATTGGGTCCTATTCTCTTCTGTATCTACACTATCAAACTATCACATATACTAGAGAAACATGGTGCGAACTTCAAACTATTTGCTGATGATACACAGTTTTATATATCTATAAATAATGTGGTGGATGCAGAGGTGAATTTGAGTGTTATTATGTCCGATATTAAGGATTGGATGGATTTGAAACAACTCAAGTTAAATCCAAGTAAAACTGAGTGTTTGGTCGTTGGAAAGAAGACCAATCTTAGAAGATTGGACATCTCAAGCTTACGAGTGAATGGTAGTACGCTGGATGTAGGAAACAAAGTGAAAGACTTAGGAGTGCTGCTAGACGAAAATCTCTCTTTCGAAGCTCAAATTAATCAAGTGGTGAAAGTTTCTGGTTATCACCTAAGGAACATTGCTTTTGTTAGAAAATATTTAGATCAGGATACCGTGAAGATGCTTCTTCATAACTATGTCATAAGCAGACTGGATTACTGCAATTCCCTATATTATGGTTTGCCAGACTATCGGTTAAGAAAATTGCAAAACGTAATGAACAGAGCAGCAAGATTAATTAAAGGTCTTCCATCTGGTGAGAGGATAACCCCAGCACTCATTGACTTACATTGGTTACCAATAAAGGCGAGGATTGTGTACAAGATATGTCTTCTAACATTCCGAGCATTAAAATTTGGAAAACCGGAGTACTTGATGAATCTTTTAAGAGGTTTTCAAGCAAATACCTCAATGGAACTCAGGCATAGTGATGAGCAATACAGGTTAAATGAGCCAAGGAGTATTCTGACAATGGGTTTCAGAGCGTTTGAAAGGTGTGCACCAAGGCTCTTTAATGGATTGCCATTAGATGTCCGGAGTAGTGAAAATTGCACGATTTTTAAGAAAAGACTGAAAACACATCTGTTCGCTGAGTGTTACGACACGGATGATATGAGTATTACAAGTGATTATAGTGTTTAGTAATATTGAGAGAGGCCCTGCGGAGCACCATCTGCTGGTGGAGCGGGGCATAGAATATCCAACAACAAGTAACAAGTAACTGTCCATGTCATAGTCTCCAGTCCATACATGAGTCCAGGTACAGCTATACCTTTCCATACACCACGCACTACCTCATACTTATTGGCTCTACACCTTGCCACACTTCCTAGTCTTCCTACCCACTGGTTTGCTCTTGATAACCTATCAGTCTTTGTCCTATCACACCCTTTCTCATCCACAATTATTCCTAAGTATCTATACTCTTGTGTCCTTTCAATCACATTTTCACCCAGTCTCCACGTTCTACCTATATCCCGGTCATCCCCATTCACTACCAATACTTTGCTCTTATCACTCCCAAACTTGACATTAAAATCATTCCCATACTCTGTAACTACATCAAGTATTCTCTGCAGTGTCTCACCTGTCTCACTCAGAATCACCACATCATCTGCATACAACAAAATACTCAGTACATACTCCCCTACCTGAATCCCTAAACCTTCCTTCCTCACTCGTGCAGCTAGTTCCTCTGTATACAGACCAAACAACAATGGTGAAAGTACGCATCCTTGCCTCACACCTCTCTTACTCTCCACCCACCCTGTCTCTAAATCGCCCATACTGTACACTGCCCTGGTTTCCTTATACATACTCATTATAATATTCATTACCTTGCTACTAACTCCCACTCTCTCCAAGACCTTACCTAGCTTATACCTGTTAACTCTGTCATACGCCTTCTCAATGTCTAGAAATGCTAAGTAAACTTTCCTGTTATCTTTCACCATTTTTTCAATAACTTCTCTCACTACGAACATATTATCCTCCCCTCTCCTATCTGTCCTAAAACCATTCTGTTCCACTCCCATCACTTTATACCTCTCCACACTCTCTTTCAACCTTTCATTCAGGATGCCACAAAACACCTTTGATACTGTATCTGTTAGAGCTATAGGCCTATAGTTCCTAAGCTCCCTCTTACTCTTGTGTCCTCCCTTATGCAACACAGTCACTCTACTCTCATTCCACTTACTTGGCACTTTTTCCTCTACACAGATTGCTCTGAATAAAGAGTAAAGGCCTTCTAATACTCCTTCCCCTCCCTCCTTGTAGAACTCATACGGAACCCCATCCCTGCCTGCTGCTTTACCTGCTTTCAGTTTCCCTACATACTTCCTAATCTCACCTCTACTTATTTCATCATTCATATCTTCCTCTATTCTTGTTTCCAATTCAAACCTCACATCACTCCTGTCTTCTGCCTCATTCACACCACCTATTTCCTCCCAGAATTCCTTTATAGCATTCACCTTGTCCCTTGTGTCCCTCACTATGTTTCCTCCAACCATTAATTCATCCACTCTGATTCACTCCTGCTTCTCACCCCTTAAGAAGTCATACCACTCTTTACCACCTTCCTCTCCCTTGGCACGCAAACTCTCTACCACTTTCTTGTCATCCACAACTCTGGCTTTCCAGATCAGTTTTTTTACCTCCTTCTGTCTACGTTCATACTCCTTCCATGCCTCCTCATATGCTATTCTATCTTCCTCACTATTGCCTACATTTTTCCTTAGTCTTCTACACTTCCTATTACTCTCCTTCCTCTTCTTCCTCGCATTATCAATATCTTCATTCCACCAGCTCTTCATCAATCTTCTTTTATTGCTATTCCTCACCCTTCCTATCCTTCTCTCACCCACCTCTGTCACTTTCCTAATCAGGGAATAATTCAGTTCATCCACTCTTCCATCCATAGTCCATTCCATACTCCTCAAATCACACTTGTACAAGTCCCATCTTGCTTCTCGTATTCTCCATTTCTGCACTCCTTTTACTACATTCTTAGCTACTTTTCTCACACAGTCATATTCTAATACTATCATGTTATGGTCACTCATCAAATCTATCCTCCTCTCCTCATCAACCCACATATACTGTACCCTCCTCCTGGCTCTTTCATTCACTAGCACATAATCAATCACAGATTCACTCCCTAACCTGGACCATGTCGCACGTCCCTCACCTATTGTCACATTCAAGTTCTCTAGACCATACTCTTCCGTGAAATTCAGCAAAAGTTCCCCATTTCCATTCACTTCCTCTCCTAAAATTCCTATATGTCCATTCATATCACCCATGACAATAGTCTCTCTTTGTCTATTTTCCGCAATCAACCTACCTATTATCATGTATTTTCTTTCATTATCTCGTCTCGCTCCTGGACCCTCTACAGTCATATAGCACACAATCAACAGGATCCTTTCATACTTCCCTTCCATCTTTACATTAAGGTACACAGCCATGATGTCCTCACTCATTTCACATTCACCTGTTTTCACTTCCTCTATGTCCACGTCTATGTCATGTCTAACTAATAATCCAACACCTCCACCCTTCTTCTTCCATTTACTCCGTCCCTGCCCAATCATACTGTACATATCACTGCTCATCTTCACCCTCTCACGTAACTGTGTCTCTGTCACACCTACTATATCTAGATTCCATTCAGACAATTCATCGTTCATATCTTCCAATTTTCCAACACCCCATCCACGCACCCTATTCGTATTCTCTTCATTCCTTCTTTCACACAGTGCCGTCAGTTCTCCACTCTAGCTTTCTGTCTGTCTGCTGACTTCCTAAACTCTCTGTAGCTGCTCAGATGCCCTGATCCACTCCAGCAACCTTCTGCCCTGTCTCCTGTTTCCCTCCATTCCTAGGTGGACTCTGTCTCTCCCAAAATCGTCCCCAGTGAGTTCAGGGTCCATGTTAATAAATCTGACACCGACGTCATCATCCTTTATCATCTTTACTTTCATTTTATTTATTTCCTTCTGTACCTGTCTGTTTACTTCCTTCCTTCTCTGCTCATACCACATGTCTTCACGTGGCCTCCTCATCACCCCTACCACTGCCACTCTCACATTCTTCTTGTTCTTTTTCATTTCCTTCACCCCCTCTACTATCTCATTCACTGTGTCGTGAATCCTGCCCTTCTCCAGACCATTACCACCTCCCTGTATCACAATCACTCCCTCATCTATTGCCTCTGCTTGTTCCTTGGCTATTTCTATTACTCTGGCCATGTCCCTTCCCGGTAGGCTTATGCTGGCACTACCCTCTCCATCTAGGCCGATGAAACTCTTTATATTCTTTGTCATACTGTCCCCTACTATCACTCTAGGGGACATCCTCCTCTCAACACACTTCTTTCCTTTCATAATTTTCCTCTCCTGTGGTATTATTGTACGAGTGTCTTCCTTCAACACTACTACATGATTGTCTCCCTCATCTGTCATGTCCTGTTCCTTTTTCCCCTGTAATAAAACGTCATTCCCCCCCGGTGAGATGTTCTTTGCTTTGTTTCTACTAGACAGCACGCCCCTCACCGTGTCTATGTATTCTATCATCCTCCCTACCTCATCTCTCATACTCATTAGTTCCTTTTTTAGATCACTGACTTCCAACGTGAGGGCAACATTTTCACTCTTCATCTTACATATCTGGCATTCCCATTCACCCTCATTTGTAAACCTATTTTCATACCCACATCGTTCACACGTCATGTAAATACTCTGTGCCTCTACTGTCGCCATTTCTGCCACTCCTCACTCTCACAGAAACGGATGCAAAAGTCTAGACAATATAATAAATATAGTATAGTGCAATACAGTGCTGAGGAAGGGGCACTAAAAGACGTGTGGGCAGGGTTAATTGAGATGAGGTGGGAGCAGGTGAGGTAAGGGCAAGATTAGAGGCTTAGTCGGGTCAGGTCAGGTAATCGCTTATCACGGGAGCGCAGCAGCACGCGTCCTTACTCCACCGTCGCAGTCGCCATGTGATTGACATTTTCCCACTTGCAGTGTTGCCAGACAAAATGAATCTGTAGAAATCTGCTGTCGCCTATATACAAGTATTAACTCTAAAGAAAACTCGCAGGTCAACTGCTACTCTCTCACACACACACACACACACACACACACACACGTCACGACTTCCGAACTGGTACCCAGCCACAGATGGAGGGAAGTGAGGGTAATTCCCAAATACTGCAGCTGTTATGGTACCAGCGAGGGTGTTTTACGACGTTCGGTGGCCTTATAGTTAGTGCCTCAAACTCAAATCGGAAGAGTAAATATTCTCAGGCCCTCACCTGAGAGGATCGATCTCCCGACCTCTAGGTTATGTGCTCTAGATCTCGAGCTTCGACTCATGTGGGATGGAGATTGTGGATTGCGAATGTACGTTGTTACGGAACGGATATAATATAAATGTGAAAACGGGTAGTCACGATGTTAGTGAAGATGTTATCTTCACTTGGGGTTAATGGCAAGTCAGTTTGTTAGTCTGCTGGTCTAGTTCTTTTATTAATGTCTCTCCTTTATTTCTTCAGGTTACATTGCATATAAATAATAAACAATATATAATTTCTTCAGGTTTTACATTGCATATAAGGTTTTATAGGTAACCTGGAAGGCAATACTCTGGAATATGATCATGTTAACTGTTGTTTCCAGGAGCTTCTACACAATTCCAATAACATAACAACGTGTAATAACGTAATTTTGTTTATTTGAGGCTAACGTTCTTTTATAAGCCCACCTTTGTTCACCCATATAATACATGGGTTTTTATGTTTGGGAGGGTTACTTGAATTGTTATTAAATCATCCCACAGCTGGACACCAGTATAAAAACCAAGTTTTGACTCGGGGTTCTGCCCGAGAATTTCACTCTTCCCTCTCAACAGTGTGACCCAGAAAAAAAAAAGATAAATAAAATGTCAATTAGCCAGGGACAAGGACTCATCCCTCTGATACCAAAAAAAATTCACTCACGAAGAGGAATGCCGTCCATTTTAGCAAAGAGCGATAGATTTGTTGCCACCACTCGGTCACCTTGACGAGAGGATAATTATAAACAGATGCCTATTTTTATAAGTATGGTGAACGAAAGCACAGGCAAATTACAAATTGAGGTGTATATTTCATAAAACATCTGCGTGACCCTGGTTGGTTGGACTAGCTCCTCCAAACCACCAAGTCAGCAGGAACGAAACTAACTTATAATTAATACACCTAAAGGAAATTGTAAGATACTGTTACATACTGAGAAAATTCAGTATGGAATTGGCCTATGTGACTCATCGCTGTTACTAAGGGTTTGGTAACGTGTCTAGACGTACGGTACATCTGTTGCCTGGTCTGTCTGTAGACACCTGTTTCCTCCCCCCCCCCCCTCCCTTCATATCACCACTCCCCATGTGACGTCACCCTAGAGAAGTATCATAATTCGCTGCACATCCGTAGAAACTTATATGATTGTTTAATGATTAGTGTTGAGCTTCGTAATTGGTGGAAGACTGTTTTAAGCTCTGTGACTGTTTAGAGGTTGATATACATAGGGGTGGAAGTTGTGTAAGCATATCAGAACTGGATGATCTGACAGCAAAGGAAGAGGTAACAGCAAAACTCAGCCACTGTGATGGGAAATTATCTAACTTTTATTATTTCACTCTCTTTTGCAAACTCAGCAGTTGTGAAGTCCTATTGACGTGGTGCAATCTTTCTTAACATCTTAATAATATATTGTATGTGTTCTTTCTTACCATCCTATAATATATTGTATGTGTTCTTTCTTACCATCTTATAATATGTTGTATGTGTTCTCTCTTAACATTTTATAATATATTGTATGTGTTCTCTCTTAACATCTTATAATATATTGTATGTGTTCTCTCTTAACATCTTATAATATATTGTATGTGTTCTCTCTTAACATTTTATAATATATTGTATGTGTTCTCTCTTAACATCTTATAATATATTGTATGTGTTCTCTCTTAACATTTTATAATATATTGTATGTGTTCTCTCTTAACATTTTATAATATATTGTATGTGTTCTCTCTTAACATTTTATAATATATTGTATGTGTTCTCTCTTAACATTTTATAATATATTGTATGTGTTCTCTCTTAACATCTTATAATATATTGTATGTGTTCTCTCTTAACATATTGTAATCTCTCTTAACATCCTATAATAATTACATTGTATGTGATCTCTCTTAATTAATTAATATCTTATAATATATTGTATATGATCTCTCTTAACATATTGTAATCTCTCTTAACAAATCATAATATGTTTGTATGTTTGTATTCATATTGTTATATCTTTCGTGTCAAGTGTAAGCTATTATATGGTGCATTCTATCTATTCAAGTTATATCGTATGTGTTAATTGTATGGAGTGTGATATCGCGTGTGTTAATTGTTACATTTGCGTTCTACTTATCAATATTGTGATATGTGTAATTTTACTTTATTGTGTTACTGGTTAATTTGTGTTTGTGTTCAATGTGTTTTGTGGGCATCTCCCTGTATCCTTTGTGTTCATTATGTTTCACCTTACGTTTGAAGATGACGTACACTCGTGATACATAATTTCTGACCAGAGTGTGAGGAGCAGAAAGCTTCGAATCGCCAGGTATTGCTCATTTCCCCACTCAGTACACCTATAGAGGCTGAGTTCGAATGCTGGGTGTGTGTGTGTGGTGCCTGCCGTTCGTCTCTGGTCAGAAATTACGTATCACGAGTGTACGTGTCTTTTGCACTGTGCTAGATATTCTAAAGTTCTTTGTGCTGAGAATGTGATATATTGTGAAACGGTAATTAGTGAAAAAACAATATCTGGCAATCCTGGTAACGTAATCTGGAATAATTGAATTGTTACTTTTGTTTGTTTTGTTCTTATGAATATTGTAAATATACTGTAGTTGTCTGTTAACGAGACTTTACGACTTACTGTTCTTGTTCAAGTTTAAAGTACCGGTACAGCCACAATCAAATATCCACCGACACTTTCCTTCCATCGTGCCAACACCTTACGTCAACTCGACCCCTTCAATTATTATTATGAGGTGCTGCAAAATCATACACGTGTTGTTCATTATTCCCAATATATTTACTATGATGGAAGGAAAGTGTGGGTGGATATTTGATTATGGCTGTACATTTGTCTGCTACAGTACTACCCTGGTATCACGAGGATTAACTATCACCGCCATCACCCGTCTACGTAATAATACTTACACCTAAATACAGACCTCTATTTAATCTACAATTATCTTTACAGTCAATTTCTTCTCAATTAATGAATATTATTCAATTATGCCAAAATTAACTTAACCAATAGTTACATAAACTATGAAATATTGCCATAAATATTAATTATTCTTACCAAATAAACAAATGGTGTTATGCTAACGATATCTTTCTTTACATTTTAGAAATGTGAATTGCCAGAGTGCAATATATTGTTATCAATAATTACACTCGTGATACATAATTTCTGACCAGAGTGTGAGAAGCAGAAAGCTTCGAATCGCCTGGTATTGCTCATTTCCCCACTCAGTACACATATAGAGGCTGAGTTCGAATGCAGGGTATGTGTGTGTGGTGCCTGCCGTTCGTCTCTGGTCAGGGATTACGTATCACGTGTGTACAGTCGGCGGCAGAAGTCCTGTCGACTCACCTGCTTCACCGAGACATGCAGTATTCATGGCCTCGAGAAATACGCACGTTTTCTAATAATCTCGAGTCTATGAACATCGCTTGCCTCGGTGAAGCAAGTGAGGCGACAGGACTTTTGTCGCCGACTGTACCTCCTCTCACACTTACCCAGAAAAGACATCGTATATATAACACAGTTCATTCCCACTACAACCATTCTTAACCTTACATTGAAATGCAAGAATATTAATATTAATTTTGTACATAGCCAAAAACAAATTCCCTACTGCTCAAAAAAACATAACAACAGAAAATTCATTATAAACACATAAATTATAGCAATATTCTATATGGCAACCATTTTCCATCTACAGATCTTATTGGTACGACGTCTCTTCATTTTTTTTACAGCTGGTAACAAAATCATTAACTCCCTTCCCCATAAGTATAGGATGTACAGTTGCCAAAAGAGGAATTGCAACAACTATTGATAGAACATTAAATATACTAATTAATGTCCATAGCTGTTTGTAGGGATTATAAGGATGTGTTACAGAAGGATATGTATATTTCCTTCTGTTATACATGCATAATTATAGTCCCTACAAATAGTTGTGGATATTACATGGTTAGAGTTCCATCAAGATTTGTCGCAATTCCTCTTTTGGCAACTGTACACTCGCGGTCAGAAATTGTGTCGGGAGACGCACCGTTATTCGTACCTTCAAACCTAGGCTGTTTGCGATTCAACTTGCCAGGACACAATTTCTGACTGCGAGTGTACAGTCGCAATCCAAAATTTGTATCTAGTTGAAGTTTCAAATCATTTGACATACTACTAGTGAACCAATTACAACGCTTATTCTGTTTTATATTTGCTTGAACTAACTTAATACTCGATCAGGCTATTCGAAGCAAACCTGGATACATATTTTGGATTGCGAGTGTACGTTCAGTGGAAAACTAGGGGTATTACATATGTATAGCACTAGCTTCTTCAAGTGAGGGGAGGAACTCTTGAAGGTAAATTGGAGTGCTATTGATTCCTCCAAACTTTACCACGAAACAAATTTTCAAGCAGCCCACCAATTTATACCATCCAGAGTTCCTCCTCTAAACTAACTTTAACAAATACATATGTAGCCTGAGGCCTTGCTGTCAAAATGTTTTATATGTGCTTCAAATGTCTGAAATAAACAACAGCTTTTCATGTCAGAGGGCCCGGGCACTTCAGACCTGCTGATTACCCATTGTCAATAAATATATTTTTTAGTTCTTTATTTACCTTAGTACAATCATCAACACTGGGAAATGTTGCCGCTAAAGGCCATGAAGTTATTTGGTACAGCCGACAGCATAAATTCGCGTCCATCTTATGCACTTGGTAATGCAAATATGACCAGATAGTTGCATTCTGAACTAGTTTCTATCCTAAAAACATGTGTCATTTACCACGTGTGAAGTATATGTCATCTCTGCATTCAAATTGTGTTACAACATCAATATAGCTCATAGATACATAGGTAGAAATGAAGCGAACTTATGCTGCCGACTGTACATGGTGGGAAATTAATTAGAGTAAATACAGGTAAACAATGGCAGTAATATCATGAAAGAGAATAATAATAATAATAATAATAATAATAATAATAATATCTTTGTCAAAATGTATTGTGTTTGAGTTAGTTACACTATACACTTTGAAATATGGTGGTCCATTTTGTTGTTCAGTAGTGGGCACACTCAATGACTAGTGTAGGTGAGAAACATCTTCCAGATTTAAGCAATGTAATTCTATGTAGTCGAGTTATAATATTTAGTCAGAATGATAGGTAAAGGCATCCACATAGTGAGATAGTGCCTATATATGAAGGAACTAAGGAGACTTACAGCTGACGTACCAGTAATGAGCATTATTGACCGTTACCTTCTTTCCTCTGCTGTCGGAGAGATGGGAGCCAAGCTTGAGCCAACACGTGTAGGGTATTCTATCTGAAACAACACACACGCCCAGATAAGATTTACATGTGAAGTATATAGTCACGAACACTATTAAGTATTCAGGTGTTCTTCGAATATATAGAGACAGTAAATAATTGCACAATAAGATTTCCATTGGAATTACTTCGTTGATAGATGGAACTGTTCAAAGCTTCAACCAAAGCTGTATACTTATTAGTGCTCTTGACTGTAAATTTGGTGTCAATAATTGTGTCTTGGGCTGGTATTCACATAAGTAATGTTTCATCTTAGTTAGAATTTTGTTTATAAGCGTTTTTTCATGGCAAGGACCCGGCACTGCTTCGAAATCATAATATAAATTCATACTAACAGAATAGCAAAACCATTCACTGCTTCGAATTGAGCCTGAAACACTATGGTGAGGTGGGTATTGCAAACATAACAATAATTCTAAACTCTTAAGATGTGTTTTGTATACCGGCCCTGATCCCAGACACAATATAAATCTCTACCAACCTCTCAGGGTATTTACTGAAAGAATTGCCGTTTTGTAGCAGTGTTGCCAGATCCGGCTACGTCCAGTATTTTGCCCCGGTCATTTCCTGTACTTTACCACGGTTATTTCCCGATAGTTTGCCCAGGTTAGGTCCCGGTAGTCTGCTGTGGTCTAGTTTGGTTAAGTAAAGTCAGGCTAATTTGAAAATGCCCCATTTGAATATGCCCTATCTTGAAAATGGGGCATTTGCGGGGGAAATGCTATAGAAGAAAATAGTCTTAGAATGGTCTAAATAAGTGGGTAATGAAGGTAGAAAAACCGTACGCTATAACGACAATTCTTTCAATATTTACCCCTCTCAGCCTCCCACTCCTCGGGAATAATTTCAGTTGGTAGAGATTTATATTGTGCCTCGGATCCCAGTGTACAGTTGCGGATACATGAAACAGACACACCTGAAACGCAGCCCCTCATAGAGCATAAGGAAGCCACAACCAAGTAACCAGCCACAATCAAATAACCACCGACACTTTCGTTCCATCATAGTAAATATCTTGGTAATAAAAAACAACATGTGTATTGTTTTGCAGCACCTCATAATAATAATTGAAGGGGTTGAGTTGACGTAAGGTGTTGTATGATTATATATTGATATGATACTGATTTATTTACACGATGGAAGGAAAGTGTTGGTGGTTATTTGATTGTGGCTGTTACTCGCCTCTACAAACCATGTCCTGTCATTGCTTTAATACGTACAGTTGGCCACACATGAAGCAGTTATGGCTCGACGTTACTTGTGAGGTGGCTACAATGAAAGGAAAGTGAAAAAAGATGTAGTTCCTTGACAGGCAGACAATAAAATATTATTACTATCTGCTTGTCAACAAACTATAACTTTTGCTCACTCTCCTTCCTGTTGTAGGTATCTCACAAGTAGCGAGGCATACCAGATTCATGTGTGGGCAACTGTAGGAAAAGTGGCCCTGTCTCCGCTGGGCCTGTTACATTGGTCCGTAACTGTACCTATACAAAAGGAACACCTGAGAGGGACCTTAATGTTGACAACTATTCAGTCACACAGTTTCTGTTGACCTGCAGAAGGTGTTGTAGAAGAGAACCGTAATCAAGAATGGCCTCCTTCCATCCATCCTCCTCGTGTGGCGTTACCTTATACGACACACAGTGAGGGTTATTCATTCAACGTTAAGACATGAATGAAAGTGGAATTATATATATATATATATATATATATATATATATATATATATATATATATATATATATATATATATATATATATACAGTATATAAATCCTCCTCAATCAGCCGTATCCCTGCAGACCAACAATTATCATACGGTCTGACAAATACCATGTCTGTATAATAATTGCAAAGAATATTGTGTGGAAAATATCATGCTGTACAGCCATAATCAAATATCCAACGACACTTTCCTTCCATCGTGCAAATAAATCAGTATTATATCAAAATATAATCATACAACACCTTACGTCAACTCAACCACCTCAATTATTATTATTATGAGGTGCAGCAAAATCATACACGTGTTGTTCATTATTCCCAAGATATTTACTACAATGGAAGAAAAGTGTCTGTTGATATTTAATTGTGGCTGTACCTGTACTATACATATACATACTGTTATTATCATCTGTGCAGACGCTGTTGTTAACCTTTTTTTTTCTTTCATTTTTATCCAGAGTTGCAAAGCTTTTATAAAACTTGAAATCTCTCCACATTTCGTCTATTTTGCTCTCTCCCACATTCACACAAGTTCTCTCTCTCTCTCTCTCTCTCTCTCTCTCTCTCTCTCTCTCTCTCTACATATTTACTTCAATTTCCTTAACATAATCTTTCACACACACACACACACACACCTCCATCAGTTTTCCCTTAAGCACCCGAGACAAGACACAAGGAGACTCACCAGAACCACCTTTAAGGCAGACCATTCCCAAACAGCCTCTACTCTCACAGTCTTTGAAGGCGTCATAATAATAATACGTCTGC
>JAWQEG010008751.1:0-16369 GCA_033782935.1 Petrolisthes cinctipes
TCTTTTCCTTGTTGCCATTTTGTTCTCTCTCTCTCTCTCTCTCTCTCTCTCTCTCTCTCTCTTCCTTGCTGCCATTTTTTCCTCTTTCTCTCTCTCTATCTATCTATCTTACTGTCTATCTATCTCTCTTTTCATTGCTGTCATTTTTTTCCTCTCTCTCCCTAGGAAACACACACACACACACACACACACGGGGTTAGTTTTTAAGGGGAAGCTGTGATGGACAATTTGGCCACTTTCCCTTATGGCATCTTTAGAGAGAGAGAGAGAGAGAGAGAGAGAGAGAGAGAGAGAGAGAGAGAGAGAGAGAGAGAGAGAGAGAGAGAGAGAGAAAGAGAGAGAGTCATAAAAGGTCAGAGAGATACGTATCCCTTCACCCTCACATTTTCCTAATAAGTTCATTCTCTCTCTCTCTCTCTCTCTCTCTCTCTCTCTCTCTCTCTCTCTCTCTCTCTCTCCTCATCCATTATCTACCCAACACTTTTTTAATTCTCTTTCTCCTTACTCCTCTTTTCTCTTCTCTGATAATTCTCTCACTTTTCCTTCCTTCACCTCCCAATTTTATCCTCTCCTCTTTCCCCCTTTTCCCCTTTCCTCTTTTTCCCCTTCCCTCCTTCTCCTTTTTCCCCTCTTTCCCCTTCCCTCCTTCTCCTTTTTACCCTTTCCTCCTTCTCTCCTTCTCATTTTTCCCCTTCCCTCCTTCTCCTTTTTCCCCTTCTCTCCTCCTCTTTCCCCTTCCCTCCTTCTCCTCTTTTCATTCTCCCCTTCCCTCCTCTCCTCTCTTTAAAAATTCAGGCAATCCACTTTCCAGGAAAATATTAATTAAAACGTGAGAGTAAGTGTTTTTCCATAATGACTAAAAACAAAAAGCAAGGACATTCCATTTACTGACACACACACACACACACAGAGAGAGAGAGAGAGAGAGAGAGAGAGAGAGAGAGAGAGAGAGAGAGAGAGTCAAATGTAATAGGGAAGGGAAGCTGATAACACGAGCAGAGAGAGAGAGAGAGAGAGAGAGAGAGAGAGAGAGAGAGATTTTCCTCCTTTCCACCTTTCTCTGTATCTCTTTCTTCTCTCCTCCTTCCCTCCCTCATCTCCTCTCTCTCTCTCTCTCTCTCTCTCTTTATTTGCTCCTCCTCCTCTGTTACATTAGACTCTCTCTCTCTCTCTGCTCTCTCTCTCTCTCTCTCTCTCTCATAATATCTTCCTTCATTTATACTCTTTCCCTCCAGCCAAGCTTCCTTAATCCTTCCCTTTCACCTTTACTCTCCTCCACTCTACCCCCCTCCTTATCCTCTTATCTATTTCACCTCCTTCCTTCCTTCCTCATTTTTCCCTTCTTCCTCTCTCTTCCTTCCTCCTTTTTCCCTTCTTTCCCTCCTTCCCTCCCTGATTTTTCCCTTCTTTCCCTCCTTCCCTCTTTGCTTTTTTCCTTCTCTACCAATCTCCCTGCATGTTTACTTTCCTCTTTCCCTACCTACCTGCCTTCTTTCCTCCCTCCCTACCTACCTGCCTTCTTTCCTCCTTCCCTACCTACCTGTCTTCCTTCTTACCTCCCTAGCTACCTGTCTCCCTGCCTTCCTCCCTACCTTCCTGTCTTCCTCCCTCCCTACCTACCTACCTGCCTTCCTCCCTCCCTACCTGCCTACCTTCCTTCCTCCCTACCTACCTGCCTTCCTTCTTACCTCCCTATCTACCTGTCTCCCTGCCTTCCTCCCTCCCTACCTGCCTACCTTCCTTCCTCCCTCCCTACCTTCCTTCCTCCCTAATGGTTTCAATACCTCTCTCCCTGTTTCCCTCCCTCCTCCCCTCCCTCCCTCCCTTCATACTTTTCTTCTCTCTCCTTTCTCCCTGTCTCTCTCTCTCTCTCTCTTTATCTACTTCCCTCTCTCCCTCCCTTCATGTCTCCCTCGGGTCCCAGCTGGCTTTACTCCACCTCCACTATCCGTGACGTGTGTTTGGAGTGCCACTTGTCCAAGGTCCACCTCCAGGCCCTCCGACTCAGGCTGAAGGAGGAGGAGGAGGAGGAGGAGGAGGAGGAGAATGGAGGAGAGAGGAGAGAGGGTTGAAGGAGAGGGTATGAGTGATGAATAGATACGAGGTGTGTGTGTGTGTGTGTGTGTGTGTAATGAGGAATATAATCTGAAAACGTGAGATGAGAAAGTTCGGAACAATTTGAGAGAGAGAGAGAGAGAGAGAGGAGAGAGAGAGAGAGAGAGAGAGAGAGAGAGAGAGAGAGAGAGAGAGAGAGAACAAATTACTGGCACAGCTTGCTAATAACACCAACACAACCTCACACTTTCCGTCTCTACTGTCCTTAATTACAGCGTACATACATACATACATACATACACACATTTTCTCCCTTTAATAACCCACCACCACCAACACTTCCACCATCACTACCACCACCACCACCATCACCACCACAAAAAGAATCTCATTACCGTCATCACCATCACAGCATCATATCACCACCATCACCACCACCACTATCAACACCTGTATCATCACCACCACCACCACCACCACCACCACCACTATTAACACCTATATCATCACCATCACCATCACCACCACCACCACAACACCATCAACACCAACACCAAGTACAACAAGTCTGAACCAGCAACAGTTCCTTCCCTCTCCCTCTCCCTCTCTATCTCTCTCTCTCTCTCCCTCTCACTCACTCTCTCTATAAATAGCATCCCACCCCACCCAGTCAGTCAGCCAGCCAGCCAGCCGTCCAAGTCGCCATGTTGTTTAATGTGCGCGCGCGCTTCGTGTTGTGTTTACGTGCGTGACCTCTGATGGTTGGTTGGTTGGTTGGGTGAGGGTTTTTTTGGTTGGTTGGTTGGTTGGTTGGTTAATTTGTTGGTTGGTTGGTTGGGTGTTTGGTTGGTTGGGTGTTTGGTTGGTTGGTTGGTTGGGTGAATGGGTGGTTGGTTGGTTAATTTGTTGGTTGGTTGATGGGTGGTTGGTTGATGGGTGGTTGGTTGGTTGATGGGTGGTTGGGTGGCTGAGTGGGTGGTTGGTTGGTCGGGTGAGTGGGTGGTTGGTTGGGTGGTTGAGGTGGGCAGAGAACGGGGGAGAGATGAGGAGAAAGGAATGGAAAGGAGAAGGAAGTGGGGGAGGGAACAGGGAATGATGGAAGGAAGTGGGTGGGGGTAGGGGTGAGGGGGAAGGGAAAGATGGTAGAAGAAGAACTGGGAAAGATGGAAGAAGGTTGGGGAAAGATGAAGGAGGGGGGGGGGAAAGGAAGAAAGTTATTTACTGTCCCTCTCTCACCAGACACTTCCTAGAGAGAGAGAGAGAGAGAGAGAGAGAGAGAGTGTGTGTGTGTGTGTGTGTGTGTGTGTGTGTATAGCAGAAAATGTTCGTCCACACAGTTCTATAGTCTTCTGAGCCAACCATTGTTATCCTACACACTCTATTCTTCTTCGCTGTTGTCCCAGAAACCTTCGTGGGCCACTTAAGGGGATTTTCTCTTGTTGTTTATAAGTGGAAGACTACCAATTCCTCCTAACTGTACCAAAAAACAGATGTACCTCAATGATCCCAATAAGGCATCTGTTTCATGGCATAGTTTGGAGGAATCATAGACCTTCCAATTCACTATAGAACAAGAAAATCTCAACCTTAAACTCACCCAACACTGTCTCAATAATAATAATAATAACAATAATAAATAATAATAATAATAATAATAATAATAAATAATAATAATAATTAAAATTAATAATTATTATAAAAATACTGTAATAGAATCTTGTGTTGTCCTGGAAAAATAAAATAGAATCCAGTCCAGTTTACTATTCACTACATAATATTCTGAAAAAAAAAAAAAAAAAAAAAAAAAAAAAACGTGACCTCCTTTACCCCCTCTAGAGTAAGTCCATGGCTTCATCCTGTACTTTTCCTCCTTGTCTGACCTCTCCCCACTCAATATTCTGACCCATGCTGACCAAATATGTATACCCCACTAAACCATAACTTGTAACCTCTCTTGTAACCTCCTTGTATCCTCTCTACTTCCTTGACCTAGAATACTGTCCTGGTCTCTCCCTACTAGGCTACATATTTTCCCGACTGACACTGTGACCTTATTTCTCTCCCATTTACCATAGCCTTCGACCATCAGTACTGTCTCCTACACACAATGTTTTTCCTTGACCCAAATCCTGTCAAAAAAAAAAAAAAAAAAAAATTACTCTTTTCAAGTTTTGATTAAACTACATTTATTCTTCGACCCATAATCCTTCCCTGACTACTCCATACTATCTATCTAGATCCAAACTGCGACCTAACCAAACTTTACCTAACCTAATCAAATCAAATCTAACCTAACTTCACCAAACCTAAATTAAATAAAGCTTAACCTAGCCTAATACAACCATACCAAACCTTATTAAACTTTACCTAAGCTAACCCAACCTAACCTACCATAACCATACCTAATCTAACCTAACTAAACCAAACCAATGTAAACCTAACGAAACCAAACGTAACCGTATCATAACCTAACCTAACTTAACCATACCAAACCTAACCTAACCATACCTAATCTAAACCTAACTAAACCAAACGTAACTGTATCAGAACCTAACCAAACCAAACCTAACCTAACCAAATAAAACCAAACCTAACCAAATCAAATCTAACCTAACCAAACCAAACCTAACCAAATCAAATCTAACCTAACCTAACCTAACCAAATCAAATCTAACCTAACCAAACCAAACCAAACCTAACCTTATCAAAACATAACTTACCCAAGCCAAACCTAACCTAACCAAACGAAACCGTATCATATCCTAAGCAAACTAAAACTAACCTAACCAAACCAAACGTAACCTAATCAAACCATACCAAACCACATTAAATCTAACCTAACCTCATACACCTCATAACCAACCCTTTCCTTACCTCATACTCGTGGTCGGTGGGCGTGAGGAAAACGTCGCCTGTATCGGCCATGTTGGGGGTGAGGTGGAGTTGGTGGAGGAGTTGGGGTTCCTGTTGGTCACTCCCCTCACTCCTCACCCTACTCCTTGATGCCACCACGTGCATGTCGACCACCACCAGCACCAGCAGGAGAAGGAGGGGTAAGAGAGGAAGGGAGTCTCGCTGGTCTGGGGGAAGGGAAGAAAGGGAATAATTAATAACTATATCTTTATACAGACAATCTAAACGTTATTTTTTTCTGACTTTATACATCTTTAAACTGTTGTTGTTGTTATTATTATTATTATTATTAGTAGTAGTAGTAGTAGTAATAGTTGTAGTAGTGAACTATCTGTAAATACAAAGACTTATCAAAATTAATCCTTCTCCTATATAATAATAATCACATTCTGTCCTGACTAGAGAGGGAAGCAGGACGGAAATAATGACCTCACTACACAGCAGTATATGATAATAACACAAAGCTTAAACAAACTAATCAACTTTCACCTTTTATTCTCATCGTGCATCCTGTGTGTGTGTGTGTGTGTGTGTGTGAAGGTCATGACAGATAGTCTTAAAGTGTAACATACCGTTTCCTTTGGGAGAATTGGGGTGCTACGATTCCTCCAAACTACGTCATTAATTAAGGACCCTGTGATCGTGTATATAAAAATGGAGGCTTCTGATTTCACCTAACCATGCCACGAAACAAGCTCCTTCCTTAGAGGTGGTGTTTCGTGGCAATATTTGAAGGACTCATTTACCTCCAATTTTCTGACTACAACACAGGGTCCCTTAAACAGATAACTTCAGTATATTCGAGTAGGGAATCCTGTTTTGTAGCATAACTCGGAGGAAACAGCCCCCACCCCACTCCTCCAATTCGCCAAGGAAGAAACAGCAGCCCCCACCCCACTCCAATTCACGAAGGAGGAAACAGCAGCACCCCCCCCCCCAATCCTTCCAATTCACCAAGGAAGAAACAGAACCCTCCACTCCAATTCACCAACAAGAGCTCCTCCCACTACAAACCATAACAACAGTGACTAGTAGGAGTATCCAGGAATGACACAGTAAACACACACCAGAACACAACACGTACCACTGTAATATTCTCCTCACCAAGGTTGCCAATGTACCGAGAGCTTCCATGCAATCAATTTTTTTTTTTTTTTTTTTTACAACCAATAGCGTATGATACATTTCCTGCTTCATTGAATGATTTGTGGGACATCTACTGAAATATACAGCGATGATCTATAATTCTACATCCACAGGGACAAGTACTATAAATTAATTCTTCTTCTCTCTCTCTCTTTAATCTTGCATCGATACTCTGAAAAACATTTATACTCTGCCAGACGTATGAAAAAAAATAACATTGACACCAGCTGCTCAGAGTAACTAAAAAAAAATACATCCGCCCTGCACTGATATACATATAATTTGTTTTAATGTATCATACTAGAGTTACATTAGCCTACACATTAGTTAGAAGAAAACAAGGCTTTATATAGATAACAAGTTTACATTTGATGATGCTGTTTGGCAAGTGTGTATGTGTGTGTGTATATATATTATTCACAAATCGATACCTTGACTACACTACTTACCATGCTTGATGTACGGTATGTATGTATAGTAGGTTTATTTATATTCAAACTGTATGCTAGATAATACACAATATTACACAGTTACTGATGACCAAACGCACAAGTGTCACTAAAATATATACAAGTTTGGCCTTTGCGTAGTGGGATATATAGCGACTACATGAAAAATGACCGAAGAAACAAACATACTCACACACAGAAGAAAGGAAGGAAACAAGTACTGAACACGAGTGAGTGAGTGAGTAAGTGCATGACAGGAAAGAGAGGAGCAAGCAAGCAAGGACGGAGGGAGGGAGGGAGAGGAGCAAGCAAGGAGGGAGGGAGGGAGGGAGGTAGCACATCAGCAGTAGACCACATACACACACACCAGTAACTGTACGTGTAGCAGTAGTAGTAGTAGTAGCCTAATAAGAAGTGGCAAGGGACACCATCAATGTGGGGATTCCTTCAGCAACAGAGGCATGTCGTCGTCGACCACTGTGGTGTAAGTAGCCTACTATATTGTACTCGAGTTGTTATAGTGAGTTGTTGCGTGTGTTGTTGTTATTATGTTGGGCCCTTCAATTTATAAAGTGCTAGGGAGTGCTATTTTCATTGGTCCCTTCCCTGTAAGCAGTTGAGTTTTAATGTTATTTTATTATTATTATTATTATTATTATTATTTGTTCTTTTCGGTAAATGTAAGGCAATTAAAGACAAGTTACACCTAACACTTACAAAAACTAAGTACTTATTGTAACTTATAAACACCGAAATGTACGCGAACACTTGTATCTAACTAAATCCAAAGTAAAATAACAAAGTAAATGAGGGAGCCCACTCATGTGATACAAATTGCTGCTATGTACAGTTACGTGTCATAATAAGTATCCAGCAGGTGTTATTACTGAAATTTGGAAATATTTTACGTGCCAGTGTACCAATTACAACGCTTTCTTATCCTCCCGTAGTTTACTTAAGGTGGAAGTGCAGTGTTGGTAATTCTGGAGCAACAACCGATTCCTCCAAACTATTCCAAGCAACAGAACACCATTATTTTTGTTTATTTGGTTCCGTTTCCTGGCATACTTTGGAGGAATCATGGCACTCCAATGTAACAAAAGTGAATCATTACCCCCTTAAGGACTCTGTGATCGTGTATGTCAAAATTAGTGGCTTCTGATTCCTCCTGACTATGCCACGAAACTCGCTCCTTCCATATAGGTAGGTGTGTGTGTGTGTGTGTGTGTGTGTTTCGTAGCAATATTTGAAGGACTCATTTACCTCTAATTTTCTGACTACATTACATGCAGGTCCCTTAATTTATAATACTCCATTAGGCAGGATATTCGAAGCAGACCTAGCTGTTTACCTATTAATGCTCGTGATTGTACAGTGCATACATACATACAAGTTGTACAGTCGACACCTAATATTCGGAAGTAGTTAATCTGAAATAACAACTTGACTTTATGCCTATTTACTGGTTATAAACTTGAGAGAGAGAGAGAGAGAGAGAGAGAGAGAGAGAGAGAGAGAGAGAGTGGGTGTGTGTGTGTGTGTGTGTGTGTGTGTATTTTGTCGCGAAGGAACAATTTAAGGGTGAAGTAGAGACAGCGTTGTATACATTAGGTGAAATATTGAGTTGGTGGATACAAGAATAGAGTAGTGCTGTGTGCAACCATCGGCTACTATTCTATTATTAGTATTGATTTACACACATACGTTCCCTTCCACTTCCACGTCTGCATATCAGGGGTGGAGGTGGTGTACGTGTTGGTGTCCAGGTATGATACAGGTAAAACGTTGTAATTTTTTCAACAAGACGTGGATAATTTTGAGAGAGAGAGAATAGGCGTTGTAATTTTTTTCACAAATATGTATGTATGTCAGATTATTCCAACTTTCGAAAACAAGACCTGGATAATTTTGAGAGAGAGAGAATAGGCGTTGTAATTTTTTTCACGGATATGTATGTATGTCAGATTATTCCAAACTTCAATAACAAGACTTGGATATTAATTATGGCTCTTGACTGTACATACATAGACATAGTTTTAAGATCATACATACATACTCTTTGCTTGTATATATATGGGTCATATATATACATAGTTTCAAGACCATACATACTCTTTGCTGGTAAATACGACCCATATATATATTTTTTCCTATGTATGTACTGTAATGGTCAATATATATACGAACACGTCGAGTACATATGGAGGCTCTGATCACTTACCCCAAACTATTTCATCATTTATAAATTACTGCTATATTATTTTAGCAAGGCTGTAAATGTCCGAGAAACGTGTATCTAAGCTTATATTATGGTTATATTCTTATGTTTTTATTTCGTAGAGGGGATGTGGTACATTTTTTTTTTTTCAGCAGGACAAAAAAAAATAATAATGATAATAATAACACACGCTTGTGGTGAGAGACAGCGGTGAGAGAGTCTGACTGAAGGGGATAGACAGTAAAGTGTTTGGTGGTGGTGAATCTGCAGCAAATTATTCCACCAAACAAATTATTTCAAGCAACAGAACAGGCCACCATTATTTTCGTTCATCTGATCCTGTTTCCTGTCATACTTTGGAGGAATCACGTATACCTGAATTGAGGGTATTAATTTTAAGGGGTGCCTAATTCACTTTTGTTACATTGGAGTGCCATGATTTCTCCAAAGTATGCCAGGAAACAGGACCACATGAACAAAAATAATGGTGTTCTGTTGCTTGGAATTGTTTGGAGGAATCAGTTGGTCCAGATTTGCCAACACTGTACTTTCCCCTTATTTACAAGACCCTGTGTTGTAGTCAGAAAATTGGAGGTAAATGAGTCCTTCAAATATTGCCACGAAACACCACCTCTAAGGACGGAGCTTGTTTCGTGGCATGGTTAGGTGGAATCAGAAGCCTCCATTTTCTATATACGCTCACAGGGTCCTTACGCGTATGACTGTGTATGTGTGTGTGTGTGTGATAAGTGGAAGTTGTTCAGTGTTGTCGTCTGGGTGGGCATGATAATATTACCCATCTTGTCAGTCTTGTTTGGTGGTTTCGGAACTCACTGCCATGGGTATTTTTAAGTTTGTTTTGCTAAATCGTCACATCACATCGTTCATAAATTATTATTCATCTCTTACTTGGCAATAACACACACACACACACACACACACACCGAGAGATCATTCCGTTTTTACACACACACACACACACACACACACACACTCTCTCTCTCTCTTTATTTACTAATCTTCACGGTGTTGATAATGAGCTTTTAATCGGGAATATTTTTATACACTTAGAGTTCCCCTATACAACTAAAACATAAGCATACAGTACGCTATATACAAAAAGATAAAATAAAAATAAACGAGAGAGGCGACAGAACTTTACTTAGACCATGGAGTGTGTGTGTACAGTACGTGTGTAGTCCTGAGTCATACTGAGTTATACACTGGTACGAGAGAACTACTGTATGTGTGTGTGTGTGTGTGTGTCATTGCCGGATGTGACTTGGTTGCTACATGTTGCCTGCTTGTATTACACTATCACGGTTAAGGGACCCTGTGTTGTCGTCAGAAAACTGGAGGTGAGTGAGTCAGTCAAGTATTGCCACGAAATACCGTCTCTACTGTAAGGAAGGAGCTTGTTTCGTGGCATGGTTAGGTGGAATCAGAAGCCTCCATTTTTGTTTTTTACACGATCATAGGGTCCTTAAAAGTCCTGTCTGTCGCCTCTTGGATATGATATGATGAAACTTTGAAAATAATGTTGTCTAATGTTGATCAAAAATGGATTACTTAGAATATATTGTGGTCTAAAGTGGATTAAAAATGGATTACTTTGAAAATATTGTTGTCTTAGGTCGATTAAAATATGGATTACTTTGAAATTATTGTAGTCTAAAGTAGATAGATTAAAATGGTGAAATTTAAATGAAAATAATGTTGTCTAAGGTGGATGGATTAAAAATAGTAAACTTTGAAAATAATGTTTGTTGTTGTGAATGAGACTTAATGATTATTTTTTCTGGTCGTCAATTTTATGGTTTACAATCAAACACAAATTGCGTTTCATTCACAACAACAATCATTCAATATTCTCAAAGTTTACCGTGATACCAAAGTTGACCATAAACAGCTTATCAACCTTATCATATCCTGTTAACCACCAACATGACCAATACTATCACTACCACCACTACTACTACTACTACGACAATAATAATAATAATAATAATAATAATAATAATAATAACAACAACATGACCATTACTGTCACTACCACCATTACAGTACCACTACTACTACCACTATTCCTACTACAACATTAAAACAATAACAATAATAATAATAACATGACCATTACAGTACCACCACCACTACTACAACATTAACACAATAATAATAATAACAACATGATCAATACTGTCACTACCACCATTACAGTGCCACTACTACTACTACTACTACTAATACTACAACACTAAAACAGCATTAATAATAACAACAACAATTACATACTACTACTACAACTACTGCTTCTACTACTACATGAAGACTGCTACTACATTAAAACTAAAACAACAACAACAACAACTACTACTACTACATTAAAACTACTACTACTACTACTACATACCACTATTACTTACTGCATTAAAACTAGTACTACTACTACTATTACATTAAAACTAAAACTACTACTACAACAACAACACATCACCCATCACAATACATACCTTCTATCACCCTCGACGGCGATGCAGTTTTCTATGCGTTATCAATTAAGATGAGGGATACCAAATAAAAATCAACAACCCAGGGAGTTTCTGCTAAGGCTGCGAAGTCGTGACGCTGTGCAAACTGAGGACAGACAATTGTTGATATGAGTTGCCTTGTGGCTTGACGACTGACTGACTGACTGACTGATTGATTAACTAACTGACTGACTGATTAACTGACTGACTGACTGATTAACTGACTGACTGATTGTACACTTGAGGACATTTGAAACAGAGACACCTGAAACGGGGTCCCTCATTTAGGTAGAAGTACAGTGTTGGTAAATTTGGAGCAACTGATTCCTCCAAACTCTTTCAAGCAACAGAACACCATTATTTTTGTTCATTTGGTCCTGTTTCCTGACATACCAATTATGAAGGAATCAAGGCGCTCCAATGTACCAAAATGGAGGCTTCTGATTCCACCTAACCATGCCACGAAACAAGCTCCTTCCTTAGAGGTTGTGCTTCGTGGCAATATTTGAAGGACTCATTTACCTCCAATTTTCTGACTACAACACAGGGTCCCTTAAGGTGGTGTGGAATGCGAAGGTAGTGTGTTGTGTTGTGTTGTGTGTGTTATGTTGTGTAGTGTGTGTTATGTTGTGTAGTGTGTGTTATGTTGTGTAGTGTGTGTTATGTTGTGTAGTGTGTGTTATGTTGTGTAGTGTGTGTTATGTTGTGTAGTGTGTGTTATGTTGTGTTGTGTGTGTGTTTGTTGTGTTGTATGTGTGTGTGTGTTATGTTGTGTAGTGTGTGTGTGTTATGTTGTGTAGTGTGTGTGTTGTGTTGTGTAGTGTGTGTTATGTGTTGTGTTATGTTGTTTAGTGTGTGTGTTGTGTGTGTTATGTTGTGTAGTGTGTGTGTGTTATCGTAGAGCGAATCGCGAACTGGCTGACGGCATGAGTAAAATTACGAGTTGGTAGTAGTGGTGGTGTTTGCAAAGTGATGATATCTGTACAGTAATTAGTGAACGGGTTGTGTGTGTGTGTGTGTGTGTGAGGCCAGGAGGAGTCAGGATTTGGGAGGGGGGAGAATTTACTGTGCAACTGTGTGTGTGTGTGTGTGTGTGTGTGTGTGTGTGTTACCGAGTGTGCGGTGATATATGTATGTATGTATGTATGTATGTATGTATGTGTGTGTGTGTGTGTTTTTTACGGAGTGTGCAGTGATATGTGTGTGTGTGTGTGTGTGTGTGTGTGTGTGTGTGTGTATGGAGATGATCTTGAGTGGAGGTTGAGATGATGTCTGTTACGGTAGTGTTGTTGTCTCGTTGGGTAAAAGGTGTGACCATGAGCTTCTAAGTCTTCCTTCACCTTCCTTCCCATGCACCACCCAACCCGGCACCAGGACACACACACACACACACACACTCGGTAACACACACATACACATACACACCACCTCCTATAACACACACACACACACACACACATATAACACCGCACACTCGGTAACACACACATACACATACACACCACCTCCTATAACACACACACACACATACACACCACCACCACCACCTATCTATGCAGAGACAGACTTGTATAAACCAGGACACACACACACACACACGAAGATAAGGGTTGTTCTCCTGTTCAATAAAGACCCACACGTACAAAAATGTTGTTTCGGTGATGCTGTATTTAATTAAAAGTCCAATTCTCAGCATAATTTTAATTTTTTTTAATAAAGACCATAATTTTTTGTTTCCATGTTAGTCAGTCTTAATTAAAGCAACATCATCTTTTCTCAACAAATAGTTACGAAAATTTACCAACCATATTTCGCTACTGATTATGGAGTAGTTACTGTGTATTTATGTACTTTTAATGAGTGGTGTCTGACTGCTTTAACAACAAACGTATATCGTCAGAAGTCTAAACTATATCACTAAAAGTATATAGGGAAAGAAAGGTTTATAGAATGCATGAGTAACAACAAGTGAGGAAGGAAGGAAGGGAGATAGGAAGGAACTAAGGAAGGAAGGGTGATAGGAAGAAACTAAGAAGAAAGGAAGGAAGGGTGATAGGAAGAAATTAAAAAGAAAGGAAGGAAGGGTGATATGAAGGAACTAAGGAAGGAAGGGTGATAGGAAGGAACTATGGAAGGAAGGAAGGGTGATAGGAAGAAACTAAGAAGAAAGGAAGGAAGGGTGATAAAGAAGGAACTAAGGAAGGAAGGAAGGAAGAGTGATAGGAAGAAACTAAGAAGAAACGAAGGAAGGGTGATATGAAGGAACTAAGGAAGGAAGGAAGGAAGAGTGATAGGAAGAAACTAAGAAGAAACGAAGGAAGGGTGATATGAAGGAACTAAGGAAGGAAGGAAGGGTGATATGAAGGAAACTAAGGAAGGAAGGAAGGGTGATAAGAAGGAACTAAGGAAGGAATAAAGGAAGGGAGATAGGAAGAAACTACGAAGAAAGGAAGGAAGGGTGATAGGAAGAAACTAAGAAGAAAGGAAGGAAGGGTGATAAAGAAGGAACTAAGGAAGGAAGGAAGGAAGAGTGATAGGAAGAAACTAAGAAGAAAAGGAAGGAAGGGTGATATGAAGGAACTAAGGAAGGAAGAAAGGGTGATAAGAAGAAACTAAGGAAGGAATGAATGAAGGGAGATAGGAAGAAACTAAGGAAGGAAGGGTGATAGGAAGAACTAAGGAAGGAAGGGTGATAGGAAGGAAGGAAGGGGGATAAGAAGGAAATGAGGGAGGGAGAGAAGGTGATAGGAGGGATAATTGGGGAAGTGAGGGAGGGAATAAAGAGGGAGTGAGAAAGGAGTTGGAGATGAGAAGATAAAAACCAACAATACCCCTATACACACCACCACTATCATCACATCCACTACTACCACCACCACAACACCACTTTCACCACCACCACCAATCAACAATACCTCTATACACACCACCACTACTACCACACCACCACTACCACTACCACACGACCACTATCACCACCACAACCACTGCCACTACCACCACCTCACCACAACGAAGTCAAGAGGGTACTAGGCAGGCTGGTCTCCTTTTCCTCGTGTGTGTGTGTGTGTGTGTGTGTGTGTGTGCAGGCCAGGAGGGAGGGTGGGAGGTAGGGAACATGTAACTCTGGGGTGTTTAAAAAAAATGAGAGAGAGAGAGAGAGAGAGAGAGAGAGAGAGAGAGAGAGAGAGAGAGAGAGAGAGAGAGAGAGAGAGAGAGAGAGAGAGAGAGAGAGAGAGAGAGAGAGAGAGAGAGAGAGAGAGAGAGAGAGAGAGAGAGAGAGAGAGAGAGAGAGAGAGAGAGAGAACATAAAACTTCTAGTAGTTGCCACACACACACACACACACGCACACACACACACACACGCACACACACACACACACACACACACATTTCATAGCTGGTTCGTCACTCTATACTCACTCACTCACACACACACACACTGGAGGGCTTCTCAATCCTCCAAACTATGTCACAAAACAGATCCCAGTAGGTGATTTTATTTTGTTTCCTGGGATGGTTTTGGGGGAATCAGTAGCCAACTAAATTATGTCTACAAAAACTTAGCCTGTATTTAAGAAGGGGAGGAATGAACTTGAAACTGAAATATAACACGATATAATTTTATACCTCTCATAAATCAGAGAGAGAGAGAGAGAGAGAGAGAGAGAGAGAGAGAGAGAGAGAGAGAGGTGAAAAGGTAAGGTGTTGATGGGGTGAGGTAGGTAAGGTGAGGGTGTGTGTATGTATGTATGTATGTGTATGTGTGTAAAAATAGATTCCCTCAGTGTGGAAAAAATGAGGGCACCTCCAAACACTTTTCCCCTCATTTCCCCTCACATCTCTCTCTCTCTCTCTCTCTCTCTCTCTCTCTCTCCTCTCTCTCTCTCTCTCTCTCTCTCTCTCTCTCTCTAGACAAAAAGAAAGACAAGAGCAAAAGAAAGGCAAAAGTAAAAATGATAGAATTAGGCAAAAACTGAAATAATTGAAGGAAGAAAAGGAAAGACTTAAAAAAGGGAAATATTGAGGAAAATAGTTAAATTGAGAGAGAGAGAGAGAGAGAGAGAGAGAGAGAGAGAGAGAGAGAGAGAGAGGTGAAAAGGGATAGTTTATAAGTGAGTTTGTTTGTTTACGAAGTGTGGGTGTTAGTGTACGTGTGGGGGCCTGCCTTACCAACCCTACCTCTTGATCTACCCCATACCCTGCCTCACTTCTCAACCTCACCCGTCCTCCCTCACCTGTCCTCCCTCACCTTCTCATCCCTCACCAACCCTGTCTCACTTCTCAATCTCCCCTACCTTCCTCACCCACCCTGCCTCACTTCTCAACCTCACCCGTCATCCTCACCAACCCTCCCTCAGCAACCCTGCCTCATCTACCCTAGTACCTTGCCTCACTTCTCAACCTCACTCGTCATCCTCACCAACCCTGCCTCACCTGTCCCTCACCAACCCTGCCTCACTTCTCAACCTCACCTGTCCTTCACCAACCCTGCCTCACTTCTCAACCTCACCTGTCCTCCTTCACCAACCCTGCCTCACTTCTCAACCTCACCCGTCATCCTCACTAACCCTGCCTCACTTCTCAACCTCCCCCGTCATCCTCACCAACCCTGCCTCAACCTTCTCAACCTCACCTGTCCTCTCGCTTCACCAACCCTGCCTCACCTGTCCTCCTCACCAACCCTGCCTCACTTCTCAACCTCACCAGTCATCCTCACCTACCCTCCCTCACCTGTCCTCCTTCACCAACCCTGCCTCACCTGTCCTCCTCACCAACCCTGCCTCACTTCTCAACCTCACCAGTCATCCTCACCTACCCTCCCTCACCTGTCCTCCTTCACCAACCCTCCCTCACCTGTCCTCCTCACCAACCCTGCCTCACTTCTCAGCCTCACCAGTCATCCTCACCTACCCTCCCTCACCTGTCCTCCTTCACCAACCCTGCCTCACCTGTCCTCCTCACCAGTCATCCTCACCAGTCATCCTCACCTACCCTCCATCACCTACCCTCCCTCACCTGTCCTCCTCACCAACCCTGCCTCACTTCTCAACCTCACC
>JAWQEG010008752.1:10000-12500 GCA_033782935.1 Petrolisthes cinctipes
TATATGTATGTTATACACACTTAATATATATACACAAGGTGTTTCTTAAATACTTTTCATAAATTTCAGAATGAATAGATCTAACATTAATAATTATACTTTACTCTGTGACGGTTTTGGAAATTTTTCATATTTATCGAGATATTACACATTTTAGTGTAACTAGGAAAGTCTAGGCAATGAAAACGATGACTACATTACCATCACCTCAAATACATTATGTTGTCATAAATGTTTCAACATCAACATTTTACACCATTTACAATAGGTGCTCAATCAATATTCTTCATGGGTTCGAATGCTTTCACAAATTGAAGGTAATATGAGAAAAAGAAAGATGTATTGGCAGTCTTAACTAAGTACCAGACATGGAGCCATACACCTCTACTGAGTACACAGACATGTTACTCACTTAGGTGCAGCTGAAGGAGTAAGGATGTACACTGAACAATATCCCAACTTACCTCAGTGTAGAAAGACGAGACTATGGGATTATGGCTCACTGAATCATCTACAAGCACACGTCGACCTGGTGCACGATTTGGTGTGTCTCGTGTATCAGTATGGACGATTGTATACAGGAAATTAATGGCCTGTACCCATTTCATCAGCAGATCATCCATGCTCTGAATGGATTATTATTATTATTATTATTGTTATTATTATTATTGTTATTATTATTGTTATTATTATTATTATTGTTATTATTATTGTTATTATTATTATTGTTATTATTATTATTGTTATTATTGTTATTATTATTATTGTTGTTATTATTATTGTTATTATTATTATTATTATTGTTATTATTATTGTTATTATTGTTGTTATTATTATTATTATTATTGTTATTATTATTATTGTTGTTATTATTATTGTTATTATTATTATTATTATTATTATTGTTATTATTATTATTATTGTTATTATTATTGTTATTATTATTATTGTTGTTATTATTATTGTTATTATTATTATTATTATTATTATTATTATTATTGTTGTTATTATTATTGTTATTATTATTATTATTATTATTATTATTGTTATTATTATTATTATTATTATTGTTATTATTATTATTGTTATTATTATTATTGTTATTATTATTATTATTATTGTTATTATTATTATTATTATTATTGTTATTATTATTATTATTATTGTTATTATTATTATTATTATTATTGTTATTATTATTATCCAACGAGTGGATTTCTGTCGGTGGCTCCTTACTCAAGAGAGGGAGGACAACGGTTTTGTTTATTGATGAGGCAAATGTCGCAAGAAATGGCAAGGTGAACCAACATAATACACACACACATGGGCAGCAGAAAATCCACTTGCAACGACAACAACGAGGATAGGACTATTAAATAAATGTAAGGGTTTTGACGCTCTTCAGACCCCAGCCTCTCCCCCTCTGTCCTGTGTGGGTGGGCAAGAAGAATCAGTTTTCCGATGGGGGTTGGGGGAACATCAGGAACGCTTTTCGATTAATATTTGGGCCGGTATTCTTGGTGAGCATTTAATCGGACCTTTTATGTTACCTCAGCGTCTTACAGCCGATGTGTACACTTGCTCAAAAAAGTGTGGCGCAAGTGTGGTCCGATGGTTTCTGTAAATGATCGCTACAACTCATGATTAACAAGCTCGTGTTCAGTAGCCATCGTCTTAGGGAAATGCGCGATACTTTTTTGATCGAGTGTACACCAGATTTCTTCAGGATGACTTACCCATACTACTTGAAGATGAGCCTCTCAGAACTAGTAGACAAATGTGGTTCAGCTCACTTTGCACGAGGTACGAGGGATTTCATTAATGTTATGTATTCTGATAAGTGGATTGGCCTTGTTGGTGGTCCCATTGCCTGGCCACCTAAATCACCAGACCTAACTCCACTTGACTTTTATCTGTGGGGAAATTTGAAGAGCAGATCAACACCCGTCAGGAACTGTGGCAAAGAGTTCAAGAGGCATGCGGAGAAATAAGAAAATACACCAGGGATATTTGAAAGAGTGTGACAGTCTCTTTTGCGCCGAGCCCATGCTTGTATCAACGAGGGTGGGAAAAACTTTGAGCACCTATTGTAAATGGTGTAAAATGTTGCTGTTTAAACATTTATGACAAAATAAAGTAAAGTATTTGAGGTGATGGTAATGTAGTCATCGTTTTCATTGCCTAGACTTTCCTAGTTACACTAAAATGTGTAATATCTCGATAAATATGAAAAACTTCCCAAACCGTCACAGAGTAAAGTATAATTATTAATGTTAGATCTATGCATTCTGAAATTTATGAAAAGTATTTAAGAAACACCTTGTATATATACTACTCAACACATTTTTACATTATGTTTATGTATGTACTTCCTTACTCATACTCTATGGGGTTTTCCTCACACACTTTTTACACTTCATGGTTTTTTTCTTTGACATCAATAGTAATATATTAACACTAACCATTTGTTTGTGTGTGTGTGAGAGAGAGAGAGAGAGAG
>JAWQEG010008752.1:17500-27500 GCA_033782935.1 Petrolisthes cinctipes
GTGTGTGTTAGAGAGAGACTGTGTGTGTGTGTGTGTGTGTGTGTGTAAGAGAGAGAGATTGTGTGTGTGTGTGTGTTAGAGAGAGACTGTGTGTGTGTGTGTGTGTGTGTAAGAGAGAGACTGTGTGTGTGTGTGTGTGTGTGTGTGTAAGAGATAGACTGTGTGTGTGTATGTTAGAGAGAGACTGTGTGTGTGTGTAAGAGAGAGATTGTGTGTGTGTGTGTGTAAGAGAGAGACTGTGTGTGTGTGTGTGTAAGAGAGAGACTGTGTGTGTGTGTATGTGTGTGTAAGAGAGAGACTGTGTGTGTGTGTGTGTGTATGTTAGAGAGAGATTGTGTGTGTGTGTGTATGTGTAAGAGAGAGACTGTGTGTGTGTATGTAAGAGAGAGACTGTGTATGTATGTGTAAGAGAGAGACTGTGTGTGTGTGTAAGAGAGAGACTGTGTGTGTGTAAGAGAGAGATTGTGTGTGTGTGTGTGTGTGTGTGTGTGTAAGAGAGAAACTGTGTGTGTGTGTGTAAGAGAGAGATTGTGTGTGTGTGTGTGTTAGAGAGAGACTGTGTGTGTGTGTGTGTTAGAGAGAGACTGTGTGTGTGTGTAAGAGAGAGAGACTGTGTGTGTGTGTGTGTGTGTGTAAGAGAGAGACTGTGTGTGTGACGTGTGTGTGTGTATGTATGTGTTTGTTTTTAACACCTAGCGACTACCTAATGGTCATTAAGGCGACATATGTACAGTCACTCATAAAAATTAAGACACCCCCCAGGCCAGTCATCTTCTTATACTTGTGACATCGGTTCTGGCAACAGTGTAAGTGACGTCAGTGATGGCGCTTGAGGGATGAAGTTGATCTGCTCGACTCACTTTGAACTAATAAGGGTAGATGAGACGAAGCATGAGTTGGGATAATGTCTCAAGCAAACCAGCCTTCGGTAACGTAGACCGCATCAGACTACCGGGACCTAACCTGGGCAAACTACCGGGACCTAACCTGGGCAAACTACCGGGAAATAATCGTGATAAAGTACAATAAATGACAGGGTGTGTCCATGTGAAGGCTCGACAGGTTGTGCTGTCCAGAGCTCCATATATTTTCGTAGATATAGACTCCAACTTCGTCTTCAACTTCAATTGCTGCATCCCAGAGCTTGCCTAGGTGTATGATAGTGGGGAGACCTATAAGACCTAGTTAAATAAGACCTAGTCAGGGCAATACCAAGGTGTTTATTGGGCAGTAAGTGTAGTGAACGTTCAGGGGTAACAACATGGCTGCGGCGAGTGGAATTGTAAACAAACCCAACTCGAAAACCATCTCAAAGAAAAAGCTGGAAATTTGTGGCCATTGTAATGTGCGGGTAAGTGAAGGTATAAAATGTGACTGCTGCAAGTATTGGGTCCACTACAATTGTGAGGGAATTACTGACAAGGAAGTTGATAGTTGGAACATACTAGGAAATAGGGCTAGTTTCTATTGTTCTGTGAGAAGCTGTAACCAAATTGCAAAGAAGTTCATTGACTGTATTGGACCTCTACAGGATCAGGTAGACAGCAACACACAGAGAATAGAGGCTCTGGAAAAGAAGCTGGAAGCACAACAGAAAGACACAGAATCAGAGGTTAACAGAGCAATAAGTGAGGTAAATAATGCCATAGAAAGGGAAAAGGACAAAATAAAAAGTGAAGTGAGAGATGATATCGTTGGGGTGTTGTTGCAGGATCATGAAAAAACTGGAGCTGGGGGAACAGTGAAAAAGGAGCAAGTGAAAGTGGAAGTGCAAGAGGCGCTGGAGGATGAAAAGGACAAGGCTTTCAGAGCTGGAAATTTGATAATAGCAGGTGTCCCAGAACCTGATACTGATGACATGGATGCTGGAAATAGTGCTGACCTAGCTTCTGTCACCCGTCTCTTCACTGATGATATGAAGTTGGACCCAGATAGCTACAGGATCACCAACACAACAAGACTCTACTGAGGCAGGAAGGAACCAGCTGACACAAATAAGGACAGACTATTGCGAGTGAGATTCGACTCATCAGATATGGTGGGGAAAGTTGCAAGGGCTTCTCCTGAGTTGGAAAATGCTGCTAATTCTTGGATGAAAAATACTAGAATCTTTAGAGATAGATCAAAGAAAGAAAGGGATGAAAGAAGGGAATTGATTAGAGAGGCACACACCAAGAATAATGAGGAAGAGGATAGTGACTACAAATGGTATGTTGACTTCAGTAATAAGAAAGTGTTGCAGAAAAAGGAAGGGAAAGAAAGACCAAGACCCATTCGTGCCCAGAAGTACAGGTAGAGTTCATGAAACCCACTCACACCAGACCCAGACAATTAGATGCCTCTATACGAACCTGGACGGATTGAACAACAAGATAGCTGAATTAGTAACAGTAGTGGTTGAAGAAGACCCAGATATAATTTTTCTCACTGAAACAAAGTGTAATCCAGAAATGCTTAATTCTACCCTCTTTAACACTGATCGCTTCACTATTGTGAGGAAAGATAGACCCTATCAGAATGCCCCAGGAGGAGGAGTTGCAGTACTAGTTAGGAAACATTTAGTGGTATCAGAGGATTCAGTGGTGAGGTTGGTTGATCATGATGCACAGGAGACAGTCTGGTGTGAGGTGAGAAACATGGAGGGAAAGGACCTGCTTCTGGGTGCTATATACAGGCCCCCTTCTTCACCTCTTGAGAACAATGATGGAATATGTGACTTACTGAAAATGAGTGAGGAAGTGACACGAAACAAACAACTATTAGTCTGTGGGGATTTTAATTATGGGAATATAATGTGGGAAGAAAATAGAGTGGAAAATGGATTCCATGGGTATGGCCAGGCCATGCACTTCTTGGAAACTATAAATGACAACTACTGGACCCAGAACATAACCGATTGGACACACCTAAGAGATGATGACAACCCATCAAGACTGGACTTGGTATTCACCAGAACAAACAGTGAGGTTGATAATATCAGATACCTGGCACCTCTTGGCCGGAGCAAGCATGCAGTTATCTGTTTTACACTGACTGTAGACTCCAGGCCCAAGGAATATACAAGTACAAGCTCCAAACTAAACTACCACAAAGCAGACTTCGATAAGATGAGAGACCTGTTTTGCCAAGTCCATTGGGAGGAAACATTTTCCAACAAATCAGTTAACGAGAAGTGGAGCGTCTTCACTGAACACTATAACAGGGCAGTGAAAGTGTGCGTACCAAGTTATAAGAAAAATGCAGGAAGGTTCAGGCCAAAGTGGATGAATGGTAGACTGGAAATGCTGATAAGAAGGAAGCAAGAGGCATGGGTGAGGTACAGAGGAAGAAAGACCAAAAACCACCGTAATAGGTATAACAATGCAAGGAATACAGTAACAAGAGAAGTAAGGGCAGCCAAATTTGCATATGAGAGGAAGATAGCTCAAGATGCAACAAGCAACACAAAACACTTTTGGGCTTATGTGAGATCGAAAACTACTGCAAAGGAAACCATTACCAGGATGAGGACAAGTACTGGTGAGGTCACAGAGGATGATGGAAGCATCGCCCAGGAAATGAATACAGCTTTTAATGGGGTTTACGTGAGGGAGGACTCAACACAGCCAACAATTAACCCAGATACAATCTACCATGGACCTAAACTACAAGAGATTGTGACAACAGGAGAGGGTGTTAAGAAAAAACTCAAGAAGCTTGATGGGAGGAAGGCTGCAGGTCCAGATGGAGTGTCACCATTAATCCTCAAGGAGTGTACAGATGTGCTATTTAAGCCAATAACGGACATATTTTTAACATCCCTAGAAACTGGAAGTATACCGAGTGACTGGAGGAGGGCAAACATTACCCCAATCCACAAAAAGAATAGCAAGATGGAGCCACTCAATTACAGACCTGTGTCCCTCACCAGTGTTGTATCGAAACTGCTGGAAAGTATAATCCGTGAAGAGTTGGCCGGCCACCTAACAGAGAAGTCTTATTGTTGACGAGCAGCACGGTTTCAGGAGTAATAGGAGCTGTCTGACAAACATGTTGTACTATCTTGATGATTTGGTGAATGCAGTGGATGCGGGATCATGTGTGCATGTAAATTATTTGGACTGTGAAAAGGCTTTCGATAGAATTCCTCACCAAAGGCTCCTCACCAAGTTGAAGGCTATAGGTATTGATGGCAGAATCCTGGAATGGATTGGAAATTTCCTTAGTGAGAGATATCACCGGGTGAATATAAGAAATGCGACGTCTGATTGGCTGCCAGTCACCAGTGGAGTCCCCCAGGGATCAGTACTGGGCCCTGTGCTGTTCCTCATTTACATCAATGATCTTGTGAAGGACCTGGAATCACAAGCCAGTTTACTTGCCGACGATGCCAAGATTTATAGAAAAATAGAGACAGGAGCTGATGTAGAATCATTGAGGAGAGACATGACACGCCTGGACGAGTGGAGTAGGAAGTGGCTCCTGTCATTTAACACTAATAAATGCAAAACAATGCACATAGGTCATGGGAACCAGCAGGCAAACTACCACCTGGACCAGAGGCCACTCAGCAAGACTTCCGAAGAGCGAGACCTGGGTATCATGATATCAGCAGACCTTAAATCATCACAACATGTAGCTGGAGTAGCTGCTAAGGCAAACAGTCAGCTGGGTATTATTAGCAGAAACTTCTCTGTGCTCAACAAGGACATCGTAGTCCCTCTCTACCTCTCCCTGGTCCGTCCCATTTTGGACTATGGGGCTCAACCTGGTCGCCCTACCTGCTTCAAGATATTAGGACACTAGAGAGAGTACAGAGGAGAGCCACCAGGTTGGTACCTGAGCTGTCCAACCTGCCCTATGAAGAGAGATGTCAACGGCTTGGACTTCAGACACTGGAAAACAGGAGGATTCGTGGGGACATGATTGAAACTTACAAGTTGATGCATGGATACGAAGACATCCCCTACACCAAGTTTTTCCAGCTGAATACAAACAATCTTAGAGGACACTCCCTGAAACTGGCAAAACCAGATCATTGGAGGACAACTTTAAAGGGAAATTGGTTTGCCATCAGGGTGATTGACCAGTGGAACTCACTCCCGGAAAATATAGTAACTGCCCCAACAATAGCAACATTCAAAGCACGATATGACAGGCACCTTGGTATTGTTGGGGTCATTGGCTAACTAGTCTTGGAGGTGGGGGACATTACAAGAAGTCCTCTTCCTAATTCCCCACTATCTATTCTTAGGTAAGCATTCTTAGGTAAACTAGGACCCAGCCGGATCTGGCAACACTGCTGAATTAAGGTCCACTTCTGTACTAATACCCAGCCTTCCTTCAAATACCACCCACACCACCACCTCTGACGTCAGGTGCAATGTTACCAGAACCGATATTACACGAGTTAAAAGGTGTCGTACCTGGGGGTGTGTGTACGTGGATAATTGTATATGTGTGTCGGTGTGTGTGTGTGTGTGTGTGTGTGTGTGTATAAGAGATAGACTGTGTGTGTGTGTGTGTGTGTGTGTGTATCAGAGAGAAACTGTGTGTGTGTGTGTAAGAGAGTGACTGTGTGTGTGTGTGTAAGAGAGTGACTGTGTGTGTGTGTGTATAAGAGAGAGACTGTGTGTGTGTGTGTGTGTAAGAGAGAGACTGTGTGTGTGTGTGTGTGTGTAAGAGAGAGACTGTGTGTGTGTGTGTGTGTAAGAGAGAGACTGTGTGTGTGTGTGTAATAATAATAATAATAATAATCGGTTTATTGACCAGAATGCAGCCCTGAGGCTGAAAATATACAGACATATTAAATGGACATAATGAATGAATGGATGAATAGGATGAGATATGTAATATATATACAAAGATGATACATATATAGATTGGATGATTACTTATTTATTATATTTATTATGGTGGGAATGGGGCTATTTTTGTATCTCTCTGTTCTTGTTTTAATAGGTTTTATTTTATTGTAGTGACGGGCTGCCCTAGATGGAGGGGGTAGGGTGGGGGGCAGGAGTGGACGGAGTCTGGGGTGTAGCAGCAACTTGTCCCCAAAGGTCTGGAGGTCACGTCGGTATCTCTCTGTCAGTGAGGGTAGATTAAGGGAGATTAGAGCCTGGTCGTATGTAGTGTATGTGACCCCCAGTATAATTTTACATGCTCTTTTCTGTACCCTCTCCAGCCGGCGTTGTTGGGTGATGTTTAGTGATGATGACCAGGCTGGAGATGCGTATGTAAGCTTGGGTAAGATGAAGGTATTATATATATCCCTCAATTGTTGGTGTAGGGCACCCAGGGACTTCATTGTTTTCAGCATGTAAAGTCTGTAGGTGGTTGCCTTGATGATGGTGGTGGTGTGCTGCTTCCAATCCAGTTTATTGTCAATGGTGACTCCCAGCAGTTTAGTAGACTCAACCAACTGTAGTGAGTGAGAGCCAATAGTAACATTAGGTGGTGGTACTGGAGTGGTGGATGTACTGATGTGCATTACTACAGTCTTGGTTTGGTTGATGGTTACACTATTTTCTGTGGTCCAGGATTGCAAGTGGTCAAGGGTATGCTGTAGATGACTGTAGTCAGGAGAGTCATTGTTGATAGTGACTCCTACTGTAGAGTCATCCACATACTTCCAGCGGTGTGGTGTGTCAGTGAGGGCGTCGTTAATTAACAGCAGGAAACAAAGGGGCCCCATTTTGGTACCCTGGGGAACACCACAGGTCAGATTTTGAAAGGAGGAGGTGTGATTTTGATACCGTGTGACCTGCCGTCTCTCACACAGAAAGTCACACAGCCATGACACAAGATAGCCAGGGAGACCTAATTTTAGTCCTTTTTTTATCACTGTGGTGTGATCCACAGGATCAAAGGCCTTCCGAAAGTCTATGAAGGTTAAGGCAAGGGATGTTTTGCGCTTGTCTAGGTTCTGATAGATGAAGTCTAGCAGACTGACAAGGCAATGAGTGGTAGAGGTGGATTTCAGGTTGCCAAACTGTTGCAAGTCAATGTGGTTACTGATGGTATCATATGCCCAGTTGAATATAAAGTCTTCACAAATGAGACTTGGAACGGGAGTAATAGCAATTGGCCTAAGATCATTTAGTGTGGGAGGGTTTGGCAACTTAGGGATGGGTGTTATAAAAGAGGTTTTCCACTCGGCTGGGCATTTACCTTGTCTGAGGGAGGCATTAATTATTGAAGTGATGGGTACTGCAAGTTCAGGGGAAAACTCTTTGTAGATTTTGATGGGTAAGTCAATTGGAGTGGTGGATTTCTTTGGTTTGAGACTTAGCAATTTTTTGGCAACTTGAAATATTTCAATAGTAGGAGGAGGGGAGGAGGAGGGAAGGTAAGCTGGTAGGAGAGAGAGGTTGAGAGGAGGAAGGCTTTGACAAATGGTGGCAAAGTGGGTGTTAATCTGCTCTGCTGCTTCCTCGGCTGACACACCAGTGGGGAAATTGAGGGGTTTTGAAGTCTTTCCCAGGCCACAGAGGGTTTTTATCTTGGTGTACCACTGGCTGGAGTTGTTGTGGAGGAGATGGTGCACCTTGGTGGGGTAATATGTCTTCTTTACCTCACGAATTTCTCGGATGATCTGGTTCCTCAGTTGTTTGTACTGGTGGTTGTTGGTGTAAAACGCCTGGTTACGAAGATCTAGGAGGCGTTTTATTCTTGGGGTTATCCATGGAAGGTCAGAGGGGTGTTTTTTGGATGTTTTTGATGGAAAGAAATGACGGTAGGCCTCCATGACTGAAGAGTGATAATTTTCCCACTTGGTGTTGACATCTTCAGGTGTAGTGACCTCGTTCCATGGATATGTAGTCACCCACTGACCAAATTGTCTTAATGCTGAGTCAGTGAGTGGTCTATAGGTGGTGATGGTACATACAGGTGGTAGGGAGGTGGTGGGGGTTGGGGACCACAGTACAGATGTGTGTGGGCTGCGTCCCATGGGGGGGAGTGGCTGTGGTGGAAGGTACAGGTCGGCCATATCAGTCAATATCAAGTCCAGGGTGTTTTGGCCGTGAGTGGGGAAATCCACTACTTGACGTAAGCTGAGATGGTCGAGTATATCTCCCACATCCAGTTCATTGAAATCCCCACAGACGATCAATTTGCTGGAGGGTAATCTGATTTTGAGAGTGTCAGCAGTGGTGATGATGTGGTCAATGAGTAGTGGGCCGGTGGGGGAGCGTGGTGGATGGTAGGCCAGGCAGAGAATGACAGATGCGGTATGGCGAGGATGGCATGGAGGTGTGATTTTGACCCACAAAGCCTCTATCTCCCTGGGGATTTCCACACCTAGGCTGGATGGGGACAGGTTCTCACGGGTAAACATGACCAAACCACCACCTCTACGGTCTGTCCTTAGCTGGTGAAACAATTGATAATTTTCAATGACACATGTTTCAGGGACCACTTGCCATGCTTCTGTAATTGCCACTATGTCTGGGTTCACTGATTTCACTGTAGTTGTCACTTCATCTAGTTTATTGTTTAAGGATGTCACATTGGAGAGAAGCACTGATGGAAGGTTATACCATAGCCGTGGGATTTCAAAGTGTTTGTATGGTTTATTTGGCTTTGGTTTGGGTGCTCTTCTTTTTTGTATAATCACAGGTATTCGTTTTTGTAGGTGCCGGCCGCCCCTACAGCTTCTGTTACGAAATACCTTGCACTGCTTGAGTCTGTTGATAACGTCCGGTGGAGGGTGACCAGTACGTGGCCGGAGTCTATGTAGTTGGTGTGTGGTGTATTGATACATTACTGTACTGTCACTTATGGTGCTGCATTAAGAGTCAATCTATTCTTTTCTTATGTATCACAAATGACTGGTGAGTCTTGGTGAGTATGAGATGTGAGGATACTGGTCAACAGCTGACCTTGGCTGCTGCGGGAGCGCCTATCACACGTCTTGACCCGACAGAGGTCAGAGAGTGTGTGTGTAAGAGAGAGACTGTGTGTGTGTGTGTGTAATTGATGGTTTGCGCAAATAACTGAACAATATCCAACAATCTCTTCGTCAATCACACACACACACACACACACACACACCTGTACAGTTATGCATAATAATGTGTTGATTCGACAGTGGTATTGGTTTGTTAGCTTCCCAACCAACCACACTTGTAAGGCTTAATTATTTTAGGGTTGATTCCACAGTGGTATTGGTTTGTTAGCTTCCCAACCAACCACACTTGTAAGGCTTCATTATTTTAGGGTTGATTCCACAGTGGTATTGGTTTGTTAGCTTCCCAACCAACCACACTTGTAAGACTTCATTATTTTAGGGTTCATTCCACAGTGGTATTGGTTTGTTAGCTTCCCAACCAACCACACTTGTAAGGCTTCATTATTTTAGGGTTGATTCCACAGTGGTATTGGTTTGTTAGCTTCCCAACCAACCACACTTGTAAGGCTTCATTATTTTCCAAAAGCTGAGTATCCACATTCACAAAATCTATCCAACAGTTAGATAATAATAATAATAATACCAGTAATAATAATAATAATAATACCAGTAATAATACTAATAATAATAATAATACCAGTAATAATACTAATAATAATAATAATAATAATAATAATAATAATACCAGTAATAATACTAATAATAATAATAATAATAATAATAATAATAATAATACCAGTAATAATAATAATAATAATAATAATGATAATAATAATAATAATAATAATAATACCAGTAATAATACTAATAATAATAATAATAATAATAATAATAATAATAATACCAGTAATAATACTAATAATAATAATAATAATAATAATAATAATAATAATACCAGTAATAATAATAATAATAATAATAATGATAATAATAATAATAATAATAATAATACCAGTAATAATAATAATAATAATAATAATGATAATAATAATAATAATAATAATAATGATAATAATAATAATAATAATAATAATACCAGTAATAATAATAATAATAATAATAATAATAATACCAGTAATAATAATAATAATAATAATAATAATCACT
>JAWQEG010008753.1:0-34224 GCA_033782935.1 Petrolisthes cinctipes
GGTTTGGAGGAAATCGGATGCTCCAACATTTTTATTACCGCCTCAAGTGTGGTTGATTTTAAAGGTTAATAATCTCTCTCTCCCTCTCTCACATATAAACACTCTCTCTCTCTCTCTCTTTCACACACACACTTATATGGAAGGAGTTTGTTTGTTTGTTTCGTGGCATAGTCAGGAGGAGTCAGAAGCCTCCAGTTTACATACACGATCACAGGGTCCTTAATGTTACTTAATAAATTAGGCTTAAATAATAATAATAATAATTTCGATTGACACTTCTTCACAAATGTTGACTCTGTGTGTGTGAGAGAGAGAGAGAGAGGGGGAGGGGGAAAGAGAGAGAGGGGGGGGGGAGAAAGAGAGAGAGAGGGGGAGGGAGAAAGAGAGAGTATTGTGTGTGTGTGAGAGAGAGAGAGAGAGTATTGTGTGTGTGAGAGAGAAAGAGAGAGTATTGTGTGTGTGTGAGAGAGAGAGAGAGAGGGGGGAAGGGAGAAAGAGAGAGTATTGTGTGTGTGTGAGAGAGAGAGAGAGAGAGAGAGAGAGTATTGTGTGTGTGTGAGAGAGAGAGAGAGGGGGAGAGAGTATTGTGTGTGTGAGAGAGAGAGAGAGAGAGGGGGGGAGGGCGAAAGAGAGAGTATTGTGTGTGTGTGAGAGAGAGAGAGGGGGGGGAGGGAGAAAGAGAGAGTATTGTGTGTGTGTGAGAGAGAGAGAGAGGGGGGGAGGGAGAAAGAGAGAGTATTGTGTGTGTGTGAGAGAGAGAGAGGGGGGGGGGAGGGAGAAAGAGAGAGTATTGTGTGTGTGAGAGAGAAAGAGAGAGTATTGTGTGTGTGAGAGAGAGAGAGAGAGAGAGAGAGAGAGGGGGAGGGCGAAAGAGAGTATTGTGTGTGTGTGAGAGAGAGAGAGGGGGGGAGGGAGAAAAGAGAGTATTGTGTGTGTGTGTGAGAGAGAGGGCGAAAGAGAGAGTATTGTGTGTGTGAAGAGAGAGAATTACTGTTTTTTTTTTGTGTGTGTGGGTGACCTATAAACTTGTTTTTACTGCTGTTTTTCATATCCAGGGAATTACTCAGAAAAGAGAGTCGATTTGTATACACAGACGATCTCTCTCTCACACACATGCATTTCTCTGCTATATTTTCTCTCTTCCTGTGTGTTATCTCTTTTTCCCCTCCCTCCTACTACTCCTTTTCTTGTGTGTGTGTGAGGGAGAGAGAGATGTCTTTCTGTGCATGTGTGTGTTTTCTCTCACTTTCATCTTCCTCCTCCTCATTTTGTGTGTGTGTGTGTTATCATATCAATGATCCTACTGTGTATGTGCGTGTGTTCTCTTTCCTCCTCCTCCTCATTTTGTGTGTGTGTGTGTTCTCTCTCTTTCCTCCTCCTCCTCATTCTGTGTGTGTGTTCTCTCTCTTTCCTCCTCCTCCTCATTTTGTGTGTGTGTGTGTTCTCTCTCTTTCCTCCTCCTCCTCCTCCTACTGTGTATGTGCGTGTGTGTGTTCTCTCATTTTCTCCTGCTTCTCAGAATTCTTCATTGCCTACATTCTTAATCCTATTTTTGCTTCTTCACGTTCATTATACTTTAACTTCTTGGCTCTCTCTCTCTCTCTCTTCTGCCACACACACTCTTTCTCTCTCTATCTCTGACGTCACGTGACCCTCGAAAAGAAGAGAGAGAGAGAGAGAATGTGTGTGAGAGAATTGTAAGGCGCTTGAGAGAGAGAGAGAGGAATGTGTGTGAGAGAATTGTAAGGCTTGAGAGAGAGAGAGAAAATGTGTGAGATCATTGTAGGGTTTCTCTTGCACACACACACACTCAAATAACACACAAACAAACACACATGCACACAAATTAGTATCGTGGATAAGTTCGCGGAAGTTGAGTGTAGAGATCGAATGGAGCCGTGACGTCACTACTACGTAACAACGAAAGAATGACGGTAAATAATAATCGTACTACTACTACTACTACTACTACTAATAATAAGGAATTCCAACACAACAAAACATTTCGCCAAAACAATAATAAAATCAACAGGATTCTATGAAGTGAACACACACACACACATAATTAAGTGTACATATAAAGACAGGGCACACACACACACACACACGTGACGTCATAATTTGGAGGAATCAGTTTTCTCCAGATCACCCTCCCCTTCCCCTCTTCCTTCTCCCCCTAACACACCTAGGATGTAGTCAGAAAATTGGTGGCAAACGAGTCCTTCAAATATTGCCACGAAAATACACACCTATATGGAAGGAGCTTGTTTCGTGGCATAGTCAGGAGGAATCAGAAGTCTTCAATTTTTATACACGATCCATAAGTAATTTTTGGTACTCGCGTGACAAGTGAGGAAGGAAAGGTCACACCGTCAGTTCCCGAAATATACACACGTACAGGGAAGACACACATATATATACACACGTACAGGGAAGACACACACATATACACACGTACAGGGAAGAGACTCAATCACACACACACACACAGAAGAGACTTAATCACACACACACACAGAAGAGACTCAATCACACACACACACACAGAGAAGAGACTTAATCACACACACACCCACAGAAGAGACTTAATCACACACACACACACAGAAGAGACTCAATCACACACACACACACACAGGGAAAAGACTCAATCCTACACACACAGGAAAGAAACCCAATCATTCACACACACAGGGAAAAGATTGAATCACACACAGGGAAAGGACTTAATCACACACAGGGAAAACACTCAATCATTCACACACACAGGAAAAAGACTCAATCACACACACATACAGGAAAGACACACACTCACACAAAATAACATATAATCAGAACTTGAAGAGCAAATAGAAAAATGAAATAAAAAATAATATAAGAAAAAAGGTTTGCGAATGTATATATATAATAATAATAATAATAAGTCGTACCCAGTTCCTGCCATTGGGTTGGGTTCGCGCCAAATCGTGACGTCAGCGCAGGACATAAACAAAAGCCCGCGCTCACGTGACATTTCTTCTGGTTTTGGCGGGAATTCTAATTTTTTTCTTCTTCTTAGTAGATGATGTCAGGGTGTTGAGTGTCTATATATGGAATCCTAGGTCATGAAGGAGGTAGGAGAGAGAGGAGAGGAGAGGAAAGAAAGAGAGAGAGAGGGAAGTGTGGAGGAGAGAAAAGGAAGGAAGAAAGAGAGAGAGAGAGGGAAGTGTGGAGGAGAGAAAAGGAAGGAAGAAAGAGAGAGAGAGAGAGGGAAGTGTGGAGGAGAGAAAAGGAAGGAAGAAAGAAAGAGAGGGAAGTGTGGAGGAGAGAAAAGGAAGGAAGGAAGAAAGAGAGAGAGAGGGAAGTGTGGAGGAGAGAAAAGAAAGGAAGAAAGAAAGAGAGAGAGGGAAGTGTGGAGGAGAGAAAAGGAAGAAAGAGAGAGAGAGAGGGAAGTGTGGAGGAGAGAAAAGGAAGAAAGAGAGAGAGAGAGAGGGAAGTGTGGAGGAGAGAAAAAGAAATATGTGTGTGTATATATGTATGTCTGTATATGCTTATCAATCCTAGGAAACAGGTTTTTTTATGTTATGTACATTTGTGATAATTTGAGAGGGAACACACATGACCATAACATAACATTTTTCATTGCTCTTCAGTTGTAGTTTCTCTCTCTCTCTCCTTTTCATTCTGCATTCACTCTCTCTCTCTCACTTGCCAAGAATGAAGTAAAAACAACAACACCTTCGCCTTCTCTAAATTTAAACTCTCATGTGACCAGATTCCCGGAAGTGACGTCACAGAGGCAAGATGGCCGCCTGAGCATACGTATTTATACACCAACAAGAACATACATATATTTACTATTATTATTATTGGCCACTGTCTTGCGATAAATTGATTATATATTAATTAATTACATAAATAGTAAGGGCTTTTGAGTATGCATATTTTTTTTTTTTTTTATCTCTCTCTAGTTAAATCAGTAGCCTACAATTTATTTAAAGGTACAAGGAAGGGTGGGGTTTTATTTCTCGTAACAGTGATAATAGATGCCAAGTTGAGGGGGGATGGAAAAAGGGAGTGAGAAAATAAAAGAGAAAAAGAGAGGAATTGGTGATCGTGTGTGAGAGAGAAAATGTTGTCCAAAAAAGAGAGAGAGAGAGAGACACACCAACCATTATCTCATCTTTCTTTCATTGACTGTCATTAAGTTATTTCAAGACTCATTCACCATTTCCTCTCTCTCTCTCTCTTTCAGACACCATTTACTCTCTCTCACACACACACACACAGTCATCATTTCCTCTCATTCATTCATTCACTATTTCCTTCCACACACACAGTCATTCATTCTCAGATTCCCATTCACACACACACACATTCATTCATTCTATTTATCACTTGTTCTTGTATTTCTCTATTTTATCCTTCCTACATTTTTATATATATAGAGAGAGAATAAAGGAAAGTGTGTGTATTTCTCTGTTATATGAAGAAGAAGGAGGAGGAGAGAAAGATATTAAATGAGAGTGAAGAGAAAGAGATGGAAGAGGAGTGAGAAGGAGAAGAGAAAGATATTGAATGAGAGGGAAGAAGAGAGAAATATATTGAATGAGAGGGAAGAAGAGAGAAAGATATTGAATGAGAGGGAAGAAGAGAGAAAGATATTGAATGAGAGGGAAGAAGAGAGAAAGATATTGAATGAGAGGGAAGAAGAGAGAAAGATATTGAGTGAGAGGGAAGAAGAGAGAAAGATATTGAGTGAGAGTAATGGATTCTTCAAAGCAAAGGCACAATCCTAAAGTCCTGGAATTGTGTGAGAGAGAGATGCAGGTTACACACACACATATACATAGCGATTAGCGAGAGAGAGAAAAAATTGTAGGTTACACACACACACACATAGAGAGAGAGAAAAATATGCAGGTTTATACACACACATTTATAGAGAGAGAGAAAAAAAAGATGGAGGTTATACATACACACACACACACACAGAGATGCATTTTACACACACATTTACAGAGAGATATGTATATATGCATTTTACACACACACACAAAGAGAGAGAGAGATATATATACATTTTACACACACACAAAGATATGCATTTTACAGACACAGAGAGAGAGATATGCATTTTACACACACACACACAGATGCATTTTACAGACAGAGAGAGAGAGATATGCATTTTACACACACACACAGATGCATTTTACAGACACACACACACAGAGATGCATTTTACACACACACAGATTGAGATTGAAGGGAGGGGGGAGTGTAGTTGTTGGGGGGGGGGGGGGCGGTCAGTTCCAGGAAGGGGCATCTACTAGTACAATAAACAGGAATACCCCCCACCCCCCTTTACCCCTCCCCCCCCCTTTACCCCCTCTCCTTCATCCATTCTCGCCACTTGTTTATTCACCCTTGTTTCGCACCCCCCCCCCCCATTCCATGACCTACACACACACACACACATACACACAACATGCAATTCACACACACACATACATACAACATGCAATTCACACACACATACAGACAAGATGCAATTCACACACACACATACATACAACATGCAATTCACACACACATACATACATACAAGATTCAATTCACACACACATACAGACAACATGCAATTCACACACAGACAGACACACATCACGGTCATGCAATTCTGTTTTCAAGCACAGCAATATACACGCTATCTAATATTATACAAACACTGCATTTGAATGTGGCTTGTATACACACACACACACACACACACACACACACACACATAAAATCTAATTCACACACCACCCAAATCCAAAACAAAAAAGACTACATAATCAAACATAAAATTTGTATCTCTCTCTCTCTCTCGTGAGTAAATAATGCTGTCTTTCACGCAACACATTCTCAACAAGATATATAAAAACACACAAATCAAGGAAAATATGTATTGCATGTAATTTGTGTTCGTAATCTTCCCCACCCCTCGCTGCCTGCCTTCGAATCTGTGAGCAAAAGACACAGACACAATTCTCTCTCTCTGATACACATACACACACACAATTCTCTCTCTCTCTGATACACATACACACACACATTCTCTCTCTCTCTGATACACACACACAATTCTCTCTCTCTGATACACATACACACGCACATTCTCTCTCTCTCTGATACACATACACACGCACAATTCTCTCTCTCTCTGATACACATACACACACACAATTCTCTCTGATACACACACAGTTCTCTCTCTCTCTGATACACATACACACACACAATTCTCTCTCTCTCTGATACACATACACACACAATTCTCTCTCTCTCTGATACACATACACACACACAATTCTCTCTCTCTCTGATACACACATCTTTCTCCAAGGTGTGAGCTGAAAAAGTGAGATGAATAAGAGAAGAGAAAGAGAAACAGGAAAATAATGATAGAGAGGACGAGATAAGAACATGATAAGCAATGAGCTGAATAGGTGAGACAAGTGTAGTAAGAGAAGGGAAATAGATGAGATTAGAATGTGTGTGTGAGAGAGAGAGAAAGAAAAGGAGATGAGAATGAGAGACAGGTATATAAGAGGAAGGAGGGAAATAGATAAGAGTAGAATGTGTGTGAGAGAGAGAAAGAAAAGGAGATGAGAATATGTGAGAGAGAGAGAGAGAGAGAGAGAGAGAGACAGGTATATAAGAGCAAGGAGGGGTGGTGATGCAACCCCCCTTAACCCCTCCCCCCCCCCAGCCTCACACGGTGTTCCTGGAATTGTGTACGGTCTGTATGTCCCCCCCCCCACCCCCCAACTCCCCCCATACCCTCTCTATCAACCACACCCCCTCTCCTCTTGCTTCGTTCCTCTCTCTTTCATCTCCTTATATTTCTCTGCGTGTGTGTGTGTCTCTCTTCCTTATCTCACATTCTCATTCTCTCCTTGTTATCAGCTGAAATTACCCCCTGTTGAGAGAGAGAGAGAGAGAGACTTCGTTAGATAGCCAATGCCACATACATATTGTTGCTAGGACACACACACACACACAGTAAAAAGCATCTGTGTGTGTGTTTATTTATTTTTTGTGTTGGTTGTAAATGTGGAGCAAATGATTCGTAGCATACTTTGGAGGAATCAACTATACTTCCTTTCTATCTATTGTCTTCGTGTTTACTGTCCCTCCTTTCTATCTATTGTCTTCGTGTTTACTGTCCCTCCTTTCTATCTATTGTCTTCGTGTTTACTGTCCCTCCTTTCTATCTATTGTCTTCGTGTTTACTGTCCCTCCTTTCCATGTATTTGCTTCGTGTTGACTGTTCCTCCTGTCTTTGATTTAGCACTTATCCCTCCTTTCCATGTACAGTGGGAAAAAAAGTATCAACACCACTCTTATGGACAGTGATATGTAGTGTTGGTGTTCCTGATTACAGATAAGCCACTCAGACACTTTCAGTATTTTATAATAATGAATTAAGTTATAATCTTTTCCCTAATTAAAGAATATTAAAATGTTCATGAATGGTAATGAGGCCAATTTCAAATCTGGCAACCCACACATCAAGAGTAACAACCTTACCGTGCAAATATTTTTAATTTCAATGTAAGGGTGGTGTTGATACTTTTGTTGCCTACTGTACTTCCTCTTTATCACCTTCCCAAATCCAAAGAAAATGTAAAGTCACTAAATTTGTCAAAGAAAACGTAACGTAACTATGTTTGTAAAAGAAAACAAAACGTCACCAAAAAATTGGAGATAAATGAGTCCTTCAAATATTGGCACGAAACACATACACACACCTATATGGAAGGAGCTTGTTTGTTTCGTGGCATGGTGAGGAGGAATGAGAAGCCTCCAATGTTTTCATACACGATCACAGGGTCCTTAAGGGGAAACTGCCTTGTTGATAATTTGGAAGGTGATTGCTGATTCCTCCAAAAATATGGCACAAAACAAATCCTCCTATTACTACCATTGAGGGCGTGTGTAAATCTGTGAGTGTGAGCGTGTATTGCAGTATGTTTGGTACCGAAGGGGCGCCAAAATCCTTAAAGTATTGCCCACATCACTACAGGCAATACCCACCTACGGGGAAGGGAGTGAGGGGGGTAATGGGAGGGACGGAAGGGGGGTACCAGGAAGGCTGTGATAACTTTTCCTAGAAGAGCTTTGATTACTACCTTGGTCTAGATATTGAACCCCCCCCCCCCTTCCTTCCTCCTCTCCCCTCTCTCTTCTTTCTATTTATCCTTCCTTCCTACATTCGTTCTTTCCATAATAATAAACATTTTGTTGAGCGGGTGGGAAAACATCTAGCGCCTCTGTAGCAGTAGCAAGTGGAACCCATCAACTGCGCATGCGTGGGGGTTTAAAGGTGCCAGGCGCACGAGTCACGATGGTAGGAGAGCAGGGTTGCCAATTTAGCAAAAATTTACACTTCTTTGAAGAAGATAACGACAGAATAATTGGAAAAGCTTTGTTTGAGCTAGACAGCCAAGAAGAGACAGAAATATTGTATAATGAGAGAAAATAAAGAGGAAAACTAGAGTCAGGAGAAATCTGCAACCAACACAGAAGAAAAGAGGACGACATGGAGGCCGTTGAAAAGCCTATCCCACCAAAATTCGTCTCAGTAGTGTAATGCTTTTGGTGGGATAGCCTTTTCAACGGCCTCCATATCGTCCTGTTTTCTTCGAATTACGGTCATTTCGCTCACATATAATTAAAAAAGAAATAATTATTTAAAAACAGCTACATACATGTAAGATTCAGATACTGACAGAGAGTTAATTCGACTGTTATTAAAAAATAGCTCAAAATTCAGGTTTTTTGGCTCTGTCGGTCTTAAAAGGTGTGTTTGGTATTGTTGCCAAGTGCTCTGGCTTAGGCAAACTAGGGCATGGTACATTTCCCATCTCTTTTAGCAGACGCTGGCTTAAATAGATCTTGTGCTGTCAGTTTCTTTACCGGCGATATCAGAGCCAGTTGATGGTGAATGGTTGTGCAACACGTTGTTCTTTACAAATTTTCCATTTCTCTGTGTTACTAGTGCCTTGCATGAGTTTCTTTTAGGACGGACAGTAAGTTACATTCGATCGCTGCATTTTGTTGTTTTGTCTGTCAAGGAGCTTATCTCTACCACGCTGTGTGCCTTTCTCAAAGAGCTGGAATGTAATTTCACTTTGTGGCTGCAGTCGAATTAAGTGACTGTATTAAGATTGTTTCATGTCGGTCATAATTACCTAGTTATGCATTCAATTCCTGTTAGTCTATCCAACCTAACTCCTGCAAATAACAATTGCCTTGTGACCTTTTTACAGTAGTTTCCTATCAGCCCAGTTTGGAAGAATACTGCTAACATAATGTTTACGGGCAGCTGAGAATATTCTCATATGTGTTGTTCCATGATGAGACAAGGTGCAAGTGAAAAATGAAGAGTGATAAACTCTGGTAGGTGCGTTGTTTTGGTAAAAAGTTATATCACTGAGTATTGTCAGGTTTCTTAAAAGTAGTGTATTGCCAATCCTTGGACATAATTTGTAAAGAGAAATGCATTTGATTCGTAATCATCAATAGTTTTAGGGAAAAAATAATAAATCAGGGGTTCATGAGGATTAGACATTAATATCTGTATCCAGTATAGAAACAATAAGAATGTGTGAAAAGTATACCGTAATTAGATATATGCAACAAAGTGTGTATTGATATGTTCTATTAGAATATGAGAGGGTTAAGATATGTAAGCTTGTCTAGAATACCGGTAACATATATAGCGAGAGATATATTAAGTAAGAGCATGGTATGTTACAAGTACGAATGATAATTGAATGGTTAATGTAGTGAAACGTGTATTAGGCGAGGGAAAATAATGAGTTAGATTGTCACTACTGATTCTGGCGATGAAGGTGTGGTACGGTGCAGCGCTCATCATGCCCTCCTCGTACAGCCACCACTTATGAGTTACTCGGGATATTTCATGCGCTGTTTTCGGTATCAATCGCTTGCAAATAATTTCCAGTTAGGTATTTGTTGATACATAAATATTGACATGCGCAGTTGATGGGTTCCAGTTGCTACACCTCCACCCAGGCCGCAAACGAAAGAATGTTATGCGGGTAAATTAGTTAATGAATTTGGTGCGTAAACTATATAGTGATCATCATTATATAACTGTTTGATAGATTTTGCGAATGTGGATACAAAATAATCTTCAACAAGTGTGGTTGGTTAGGAAGCTCAGAAAGGAATACGACCGATAGTGTTGTTATAGGAAGGAGTGAGGTATAATATGTTGGGAATATAATTTATAATAGAGTATCCTTTAAAAGTGAATGAAAGAAAATAATAAATGCAAGAGTAAGGAAGAAAATGGAATTACTAGAGGAGAAACAAAACTATAAAATGCTAATTATTTGACTTGACCTAATAGCGTAGGCGTGTTGTGCCCCTTGCTGTGACACCACCGTCTGTAGTGGGATACCCAAGTCCTGTGTAATGTGATCCAACCATCAGTTGGGGGGCATACTCCCCCCTGTACGCCATGGAGACGTACTCTTCCCTTGGGGTTGTAACCACATCCACTATGGTTTGTTCCATCCCAAACTCTCGATATCTCAGTGTGGTGCCTGCGGGCCATACTCGGAGCATTCTCTTCTCCTGCACCATGTGTGAGATCAGAGCCTTGTAATGTTGTTGATACGTGTTCCCAAAGCTGCCGCTGTCCTTATGTCACTCTCAGCAGGAATGGGAAGTGTTCCTGTTTGCTGCATTTATCTTGAGACCCCATCGCAAGTCCTCCGTGAGTCAATGCGTATGTATACCTTATGTCAGTTAGCACTCTCGAGTTCTTGCATAACAAAATCAAGGTATACGTTGAACAGTGAGGGCGACATAGAAGAACGTTGTCAGACTGGCACCCCCACCGTGTACTGTGATTTATCGTAACACAACACTCCTTAATTATTGCTTCAAGCAGTCTCCACATTTGGTGGAACGCTGATTTGAATTGTACGAAGTTAAAGTGTTGTTGCACGTCCTGGCCTAAATTCGAATTGTCTGTTACCCTCCAGAAGACCTTGCCCGGTAATGATATGAGTGTGTATCGGTGGGTGCTACAACCTTTCTGATGATAGATGTTGTTGTCTCATGAATTTTATGTAGGAAGTGAGTGTGGACGTGTTTAAAGATGTCCGGTAAGTTCGCTGCGCACAAAGTCAGAGTTATTCAGTAATGTTTTCACGAGAGCCAAAAGTTCAGGACATATTCAGAGTGAGAGCCGCATAAGCCATAAACATATATTTTTGTGGGTTTCCATAACCACAGATTTATAGAACAAAACTATATAATCTATTGAAATTCTTGAGTTAATTTTATATCTAATAGTTTGTATTTTTTCTGTGATCACTGATGATTTTCTCTCTCGGGAGCCGCACAATGAAGACCGCCGGCAGGCTTCCACCACTAGGAGGGGGCGAGTAAAGGAAAGTTAAATATCCAGGATGGATGTTTCCCTGACAAGCCTCCCTCCTCTTGAAAGAGGGAAGTAGGATAATGGAAGGCAAACGGCAATTAGCTGTCATGAGTCGTGATATTAGTTTAAAATGCACATGTGCAAGGCGTGATTATGTTGTGTGGTTTAAGCAGCCTCATGAGTTTGTGAGACAATATATGTATTTTCTGTTTACCTGAAATGTGGAGTATTCCAGTCCCTCCTCGTACAAGGCATACGCTGTCACAAGTGAAATGAAGTAACACAGGGTTTCTCGGTTGTTATGATCGACCTGGATATTCCCGGTGGCCGCAACCGAAAACCCTGCGCTATCACAAAAAAAAAAAAAAAAAAAAAGTGGATTCGTGTTCATTGTCTTGGACCTTCCTGAGGTGGCAGGGTATCGTGCAGAAAAACTACTGTTCACAGATAAAAGAGGCAGTATTGTGAGAGCAATCAATTTACATACTACTTTGCCCTTTAGAAATCTATATACAAAAATAAAATGATTGAGACTTTTAAAACCTTAGGGGTGTAAGCCAGTTCACCAACAGATGAGGCAAGTTCCCGTGTGGACAATATGGCGTCCCGAGCAGGAGAGTGAAGCCATTAATCTAAAAATAAAGAATTACACTCCCTGAGCGAACCAATAATAATCATTCAGCAAGATATTTGGAGAGAATCTCAATCGCCAAAGTAAGTTTCAGTTTGCTTGAGAAAAATAAGGCCAGAAAGCAAGATTATTCCTATTTACAATTATCTTGAGTGTAGCATTTATGGCGTCGTGTCAGCAATCATAGTTTGTAATGAACAAATAATTAAGGCAGATGTAGCCTCACAAATGTCTAAATAGGACCTAAGATGATGAAAGCAGGCATCACAACAACCAACTCGTGGGACAAGGCACAACAAAAATACTTTAATGATGAAAAACAAGGCATTGTATTTTCTATAAATTATTTAATGTACATAATAAATGTTTATTAATTATAGTGAGCTGTGATATAAATACATTGCATCTGTTATGTACAGTCGCTAGCCCGAGATCTAAAGCAGGCTGTTTCTGGACGACAGGCCTCCAAATGGTTTGGGTGGGCTGTCGTCCAGAAACCACTTCCTTCGACTCATCGAGGGGGTTGAGTTGACGTAAGATTATATTATCCACATATATTGTTTGAAGTAGCTACCTGTTTTAATTTAATACAAACATGCTAGATAACCTAAACTATTGAGTTACCCATATATGGCCGCGACTGTACATACCACATTTCTTCACAACCAAGTCTATCAATTATTACACATTTTAGGGATATAAACACTGGTGTGTCCAGCCAGCAGAAAGTCACTGTGGCAATATACCTCCCAGACAACACAAGAACTGTTATGTCCACGACTGTACATCAGCCACCACGTATACAAGATATATATATTACTCTATGCTAGACGAATTTATACTTCAAAGAGTCTCCGGAGAACAACCACGGCAAATCTCAACAAAAAAAATTTATTAAAAAAAAAAAACTAAAATAAATTGAGAAATTCGTATTCGGGCATATCAATGTAAGGATATGCTACATTAAAGGACCATAACGATCACTCCTGCAAGCCCCCTCAGGAGAGCCTGGGCCCCCTCAGGAGAGCCTGGGCCCCCCAAAAAAACGGGGCCATATCAGGATCCTTGAGGTGCTGCAGTGTGTATTACTGGGTCATAGTAATGTACACATTCATTATTAACATATATATACACATACAGTCAATGATTCATTAAGTTACTTGTCAAAAGAAAGATGGCAAGCAACTCCCCCTTTGTATCTCAGTGTCACTAAGGAGGAATGGGATAACATCTACCAAAGACAATACCAACACATACACTGAAAGGCTCACCAACTATTGGTGTTTAGAAGGGTGTGTGTGTGTTCAGTAGAGTAAGGCCCCCCATGCCAGTATACATGTCCGCTCAATGCTGGACCACCCAATACAATAGTAATGGGCTCACTAGATAGATCAGCATTTCAAAGTGAGGTAGGTACAGTCGGCAGCAAAAGTCCTGTTGCCTCACTCACCACTTCCTGAAACAGTGAACATGAAGGTTAACAAACAAACAAACATTCACCAAATAAACTGCAATATCCAGGGGGCTTATAAATAAACTTGTCTTATTCTTCAAATTACGAAGCTTTGAACCTTATAATATTTCCATACTGAACTTAATGACTTGGCACATGTGGGGACAGGACTTTTGCCGCCGACTGTACAGTGTTTGTATATCTGGAGCAACTGTTTATTCCTCCAAACTATTTCAAGCAACAACAGACCACCATGCATTAGTTAATGTGGTCCTGGTGTTTCCTGGCAAACTTTGGAGGAATCAAGGCAATATTACCAATGTAAATACAGTAAATATTACCTTAAGGACCCTGTGATTGTCGTGTACGAGAATTGGAGGCATCTGATTTCTCCTAACACTGCCTCGAAACAAGTTCTTCGATATTGCTTGTGTTTCGTGGCAATATATAAAGGACTTTTTCTTCCACTTTTCAGACTGCTTCACGGTCCCCTTAAGCTACAACACCACCTGCAATAAACATTCATCAGTATATATGTTACTTCCACAACCACATTTTCATTACTACATATTCCTACACAGGTTTCAGCTACAAATTATATTTTTTCCCCACTCCATATTATGTTACTCTTAATATTACACTTCGTTAAACAGATTTTTCTTTAAACTAAGTTACTTCAACTACTTTCATAATAACCAACTTTTATTATTACTCCTAACCATCAATGCCATTAACTTCCATATTTACAAATATTTAAGATCAATTTTCCTTTTTATTACATTGAACAAACCTTCTCTTAAGTGAAGAAATTGTTTATTAAAGACTTTCGTTTACTTTGTCAATACTACATGAAAGCTCTGGGTGATTCCTCCCAAACTATGCCACAAACCCAGTCCCCCATTACAACCAATGAAGGAGTCTAGTTTCTGGCATAATTGGGAGGAATCGCTAACTGTCCCATTCACCAAAAACAGATACTCCCCTTAACATTTATATTAGTTCATTCTTGTAACAAATTATATTTCTCTTCTCTATAATACTTGGATTAAATTTACAAACAATAGATTTCATTTCACTTCAAATTTATTAAAAATATCTTCTACTTACCAACCAAATACAATACCAGTCCTGCCAACACCTCCAGCATTTCACGTAAGCTATAGAAGTGCCAACACCAGTCCTACCAACACTCACAATGTAGGACTGCCAACACCATCAGTCCTTCATGTATAACACTGCCAACACCAATACAGTACTTAATCTCTGCCAACACCCACTACTCCACCTGAAAATCACACCACAATATATATCACTAAAATAAAGAGTTGGTTGTTAATATAAACCAATTAATTCCCTTCAACTTTTCCGAGCAACAACAGACCACCATTATTTATCTTAATCTTCCAATGTACAGTTGGGGAATAATGTATGTGAACACTATTGGTGGCTTCTGTCAACATCCCCAAAAGTAAACTCATCAATGAGAGAAACTATTTATGAATTGAAGGATAACTTTCATTTCACTGTCTGTGGTTGGTTGGTCGACATTACCCAATATCAGTTATCGTTATGTAGTAATGAATACATTTTGTCTGGCACTAACTTGTTTATCACTGACTGTTACCAGAACCCGTCAACGGTGTCCAGATACTTTGTTCCCCAACTGTACCAAAAATATCTTATTACCTCCTTAATGTTCTATATCTTCATAACCAAATACACACAGTACCTGTATACATTGATATAACTAGTCCAGTCACTACTATAGAAAATATATAGTATACCAAGCTACCAAAACGGATGTAGCAGGAACAATCAATTTTTTTTTTTTTTTTTTGTAAACCAGTAAAGTATAGCCATTGTATTTTTTTTTTTACTCAATATTTAAAAATTCATATATAATTACATTACAAATTATTTTCGGATATTATATATAAATTTATGTTATTTACTTTTCTTTTTCTTTGCATATACTGAACTATTTATATCCAATACATTCCATCTTTGCCCTGTTAATGTCACCCTCTGTTCCTCGTTCACACAACCTGTATTCCGCCAGTTTCACCAAAATGTCTTTCCAAGTGTTATGTACAGTCGCTCACCACAATCCCTAGACCGAGATCTAGAGCAGGCGGTTTCTGGACGACAGCCCACCCAAAGCCTCCAAATGTGTGTGGCCTCTTGATGGTTTGGGTGGGCTGTCGTCTAGAAACCACCTGCTTCAGATCTCGGGCTTCGAGTCTGGTGGGCGAGTGTACAGCCACAATCAAATTTTCAGAGACAACACTTGTAAGAATGATTTTGCAGCACCTCAATAATAATAATTGAGGGGGTTGAATGATTATATTTTGATATGATACCGATTTATTTCCACGATGAAACTAATGTGTCGGTACAGTCACGGGCAATAATAATCATCCACATACGTTTTAATTTATTTGAATTAAATTAAAACATGCTAGTTAACCTATTTATTGGAAAGATCATCATCTAAGGAAGAGATGGAAGCTGTCAAACTCTTATGCGAGTTACCGCTATATGGATGATTATATATGGCCGCAACTGTACATACCCCATATCAAAACATTTCTTCACAACAAAGTCTATCAATTATTACACATTTCTTAACCAACCTGTATACATTGTAGGGATGTAAACACTGGTCTTGGTGTGTCCAGTCAGTCGAGGACAAGGTTCACACACAAGTAATAAGTCACTGCCACAATATACCTCTCAGTCAACACTTTCTGAAACACAACAACTATGTTAGCAATAACATCAAATGTGAAAACACAGTAATTTGTCACGAGTCGTCTATATGTGTATTGAAACTTATGTCCACGACTGTACATCAGCCACCAAGCGTGCCAGTACAGAGTACTTGTATGTATACAAGATATGTATATTAATCCTGCGTATAACACTACTGCATACACCAATTCATACTTAAATTATACTTCAAAGAGTCTCCGGAGAACAACCACGGCAAATCTCAACAAAAAATTTATTAAAAAAAAAAAAACTAAAATAAATTGAGAAATTCGTATTCGGGCATATCAATGTAAGGATATGCTACATTAAAGGACCATAACGATCACTCCTGCAAGCCCCCTCAGGAGAGCCTGGGCCCCCCAAAAAACGGGGGCCATATCAGGATCCTTGAGGTGCTGCAGAGTGTATCACTGGGTCATAGTAATGTACACATTCATTATTAATATATATATATATACATACAGTCAATGATTCATTAAGTTACTTGTCAAAAGAAAGATGGCAAGCAACTCCCCCTTTGTATCTCCGTGACACCAAGGAGGAATGGGATAACATCTACCAAAGACAATACCAACACACATACACACACCAGCCTACACACTGAAAGGCTCACCCAACTATTGGTGTTTAGAAGGGGGTGTGTGTGTGTGTATATAGTATATTCTTCAGTAGAGTAAGGCCCCCCATGCCAGTATACATGTCCGCTCAATGCTGGACCACCCAATACAATAGTAATGGGTATGTGTACTGGGCTCACACCCAATACAATAGTAATGGGTGTGTGTACTGGGCTCACACCCAATACAATAGTAATGGGTGTGTGTAATGGGCTCACTAGATAGATCAGCATTTCAAAGTGAGGTAGGTACAGTCGGCAGCAAAAGTCCTGTTGCCTCACCACTTCCTGAAACATAGAACATGAAGGTTAACAAACAAACAAACACATTCACCAAATAAATTGCAATATCCAGGGGGCTTATAAATAAACTTGTCTTCTTCAAATTACAAAGCTTTGAACCTTATTATATTTTCATACTTTGGAGGAATCAAGGCACTCCAATGTAAATACAAGAAATATTACCAATGTAAATACAAGAAATATTACCAATGTAAATACAGGCAATATTACCAATGTAAATACAGGAAATATTACCTTAAGGACCCTGTGATCGTCGTGTACGAGAATTGGAGGAATCTGATTACTCCTAACACTGCCTCGAAACAAGTTCTTCGATATTGCTTGTGTTTCGTGGCAATATATAAACTACTTTTTCTTCCACTTTTCAGACTGCATCACGGTCCCCTTAAGCTGCAACACCACCTGCAATAAACATTCATCAGTATATATGTTACTTCCACAGATATATATATTCCTTAATACATATTCCTACACAGGTTTCAATTACACATTTTTTTCCCATTCCATAGTATGTTACTCTTAATAATAAACTTCGTTAAACCTACTTTTTTCAACTTTCATTATTATTCCTAACCATCCTATTACATTATCTTCCAAATTTACGTTACTCAATTACAAATACTTAAGCAATTTTACTTTTTATAACATTGAACAAACCTTTCTTTAATAAACAATTTCTTCACTTAAGACTTTTGTTTACTTCGTCAATACTACTGTACTACAGAAATGCCAACACCTCCAGTATATCAGGTAAGCTATATAGGACTGCCAACACCCACTACTCCACCTGAAAATCACAGCTCAATGTACAGTTGGTGAGTAATGTATCAACATTATAAAAAAAAAAAATAAAAAAAAAAAAAAAAATTTATAAATTTTTTTTTTTTTATAAAAAAAAAAAATACATTTATAAAAAATAAATAAAAAAAATAAAAATAAAATAAAAAACATTTATAAAAAAAAAATAAAATAAAAAACATTTATAAAAAAAAAATAAAATAAAAACATTTATGCAAAAAAAAATAATAAAAAAAAAATAAAACATTTATAAAAAAAAAATAAAAAACATTTATAAAAAAAAAAAATAAAAAAAACATTTATAAAAAAAAAAAAAATAAAAACATTTATAAAAAAAAAATAATAAAAAAAAAAATACATTTATAAAAAATAAATAAAAAAAATAAAAATAAAATAAAAAACATTTATAAAAAAAAAAAAATAAAAAACATTTATAAAAAAAAAAAATATAAAAACAATTTTTAATAAATTTTTTTTTATAAATTTTTTTTTGTATAAAAAAAAATAAAAAATAAAAAAAATTATTAAAAAAAAATTTATACAAATTTTTTTTTATAAAAAAAAATTTAATATAAAAAAAAAATTATAACTTTTTTTATTAAAAAATATATATTTTAGACCAAAATTTTTATTACACAAAATTTTATTAAAAAAAAAACAAAAAAAACACCAAACAAAAATATTAAATTTTTTTTTTTTTTAATTTTAACAAAATTTTGGACACAGGCATAATACCTGAAGAATGGTTGGTTGGTTGTATAGTCCCTATTTATAAGAATAAGGGAGATGAGAGATGTTAATAATTATAGGGGTATAACCTTATTAAGCTGTATGGGTAAACTATTCACCTCTGTATTGAATGATAGACTTAGTATTTACTGTAATGAAAATAATTTATTAAATGAATCTCAGGCAGGTTTTAGGAGGGGCACTCAACTGTAGACCATATATTTGTATTGAAATGCATTATTGATCTGTTTGGAAGAAAAAGTTGTTTTGCTTGTTTATTGACTACAGAAAGGCTTTTGACATGGTCTGGAGGGAAGGGTTGTGGTTTAAACTTATAACATCTGGAATTACTGGTAAATTCTATACTTTGATAAAAAATATGTACAATAATATTAAATCAGTGTTGTTTTAAATCAAGAAAATTAAGTTTTTTTTTTTTATGAGTCGCAAAGGGGTAAGACAGGGAGAAAATCTATCCCCCTTACTCTTTGATATGCATGTAAATGATCTTGAGGAGCACTTATTGAGTTAAAGGTTTTACACACTTAAAGTTTAATGACCAGGTATTAGATATGTATATGAGATTGCTTGTACTAATGTATGCTGATGATACTATTATTATGGGGGAGAGGGAGGAAGGAAAACAATGCACTCAAGTCATTAGAGAATTACTGTAATCAATGGAAACTTCAAGTCAATACAAGTAAAACAAAGGTTGTGGTATTTGGTAGAGCAAGAGCAAGAGTGGATGGGTATAATTTCATGTACAGTTGAGCAAGTAGAAAGTGCAACAAAAGTCTAGCTGTATAAGGCAACATCTGGCAATTGTTTGTGGTAAGCCCTCGTATCCTTATGAATGAATCACTTGGAACCCAAAGCCAATGTAAGGTGGAACATGATTGGCTGAACTATGAGAGATGGTGGTGAAGATGTTGACATATACAGCCAGATTTTTGTTGTACTTTCTACTTCCTCAACTGTACAGTAATGAAAATATAGAAGTTGAAGAATATAAATATCTTTGAGTGTTGTTTAGTTGTAATGGTAGATTTAGAAGAGGACAACAGGAATGTGTTGAGACAGCTACAAGAGCTATGTATAGCTTGATAGGAAAGTGTAGGAAATTTGATCTTCCTGTTGATATCCAAATGGAGCTATTTAGAGATACAGTGGTACCTATAATGTTGTGAGGTGTGGGGTAATACTGTTATAAGGGAAGTAGAAATTTTTACATATGAGATTTTTAAAACATATCCTGTGTGTACAAAGAAACACATGTAATGACATTGTTTAAGAGGAACTTGGGGCAAATCCACTTGATATTGATATCAAGGTGAAAATGGTTAATTATTGGATTAGACTAATTAATGATGGACATGGAAAACTATGTTATGTAATGTATCCGTGTTTATTGAACCTGGATAATGCTGGTCTGTACACCTCACCCTGGATAAAAGAAATTAAGTCTATATTAAACAACTGTGGATTGTGATGGGTGTGGTTGTACCAGGAAGTACCTAACCCTGTATGGCTTGGTAAAGCAGTGGAACAAAAACTTAAGAGACCAATGGATATCACACAGTACTTCTGGACAAGGACAAATAGGAAAAGATTTAATGAGTTAATACAATGTAGTAGTGTTAAAATATTGAATAATTTAGTATGTTTCCTGGATACAGTACTCAAAATGTTTAGATAATGTCATATATATGTATATATATATTTTTTTTTTCTTTTTGTTGTTTATCTGTAATATGAAAAATTTTATTATGGCGATTGAAAAAAATTAGAAGTTATGTAGGAGCTGTGCTCCATACTTCTGTGGAAGTCTGAGCAATAAACTCTACTCAATTAAAAAAAATTCAATTCAATTCCAGCAAGACTGATACCGTTTCAATAAAATCTGAACTGACCAACAAATTTATTATTCTTATAGGCAGCATTCAATTTGTAATAAGAGGGAGTTGTTTCTTCGTTATTTGGCCTTATCGACTACGAGATGGTCATTTAGTTGATATATTTAAAGAGTTATAGAGTAGGTGTATGTGTATGTGGAGAAGTGTATGTGTGTTGTGTGGTATGTGTGTGGAGAAGGGCACGTGTGTGTGGAGAAGGGCACGTGTGTGTGTGGAGAAGGGCACGTGTGTGTGTGGAGAAGTGTACGTGTGTGTGTGGAGAAGTGTACGTGTGTGTGTGGAGAAGTGTACGTGTGTGTGTGGAGAAGAGCAAACGTGTTGTCTGGGGTACGAGTGCTCCCTAATAGAGGAGGTAAGGATTCCTCCCGACTGTGCCAATAAACAAGTATTACAATATAACTCATTGCTTCATTGTTGCCTACTGTACTATAACTTATTCTTAAAACTCTTGACGCCGCCGTAATTCCGGATACAACTATTTTATCACATTTTAAAGAAATCTATTCCCAGATAAAAATAATTATATAAATAGAAAAAAAAAAAAAAAAAAACACACACATTAAGGGGATACTACGTTTTTTAAGGCATATTTGAAGCAACCGATTCCTCCAAACAGCCCACCATTAATTTTGCTAATCTGGCCCAATTTCCTGACCAACTAATGGAGAAATAAAAGTGTTCCAATTTACCTAAAGCATACTATCCCCTTCAATGTAAACACAAACATATCACTTACCTTCACGTTCCGTCGACATTCGTAGTAATTCCACTGTTGTTTACACTTTTCACAAGCCGGTGTTAACTCATTACAAGAATCATCTTTTTCACCATCCCAATCATTTCTTTTCCTCTTTTCACAGGGATGATACACGTCAAGTAAAGGCCAAGTACCATAATTATATTTCCCACTTAAGGGACACTTGTGATTATAGGGTAGATTCCACAGTGGTTGGTAGTGGCCGGTTTGTAAGCACGCAAACGAAAGAATCTTAGCCGTGTATATATATAAATGACTTATAGGTGAATTATAACAAACGAATACGACTGTGGAATCGACCCATAGTAAAAAAAAATTGGCGGTAAACGAGTCACGAGAGTTATGGCATGGTTATCAGGAATCAAAAGCCTCCAATACTCATACACCATCACGGTCATTTACATAATACACTACACATAATGGTAACTCTACACGTGGGTATATGTATAAATGGTACACTTATTTCACTCATAGATCAGTCCTTTTTATCCATGACCACTACGTGAATTTATCCACCAAGTATGAATTTATCCACATATTTCACTCATTGATCAGTCCTTTTCATCCATGACCACTACACGTGAATTTATTACTGTATAAATGGTAAACTTATTTCACTCAAATCAGTCCTTTTCATCCATGACCACTACGTGAATTTATCCACTTATTTCACTCACTATAGATCACTCCATATCACTCACACATTACAAAGTCATTGGTGCCGTCCGGTCCTCAGTAAATTACAACTTTCCTTTAATTGAGGGAAGATTTATTTGTTGGTGAATTTGAAGGTCTATAATTCCTCCAAACTTTGCCAAGAAATAGATCACCTATTATAAATATTGAGGGAGTGTTTTCTGGCACGGTTAGGAGGACTTTTAACCAACCAATGTTAGCTTTTTTTTTTTTTTTTTTTTCTTTCAATTATTTGAACTTTACACAAAGTATACCAAATCTGGACGTAATTTTGTACTAATAATTATAAGTTAATGTTGTAATGCTAAAACCACAATCAAACTGTTCTAGTTAGCTTTATACAACTCTAAATTAAATCGACCAGACTCAAAAAATTATTGAAAAACAAAATTAACTACGAAGCATTTCAGGATAATGAAGTTAAAATCACTACTCACTATAACACCTGAAAAACATTGGTCACCCTCAACGTACGAATATTTTATGATAATCAAGAGGCCAGGAACGGGGACTCAGCAAACCACTATTTTTTTTTTTTTTTTTTTTTTTTTTTTTTTGAGGAGTGTCTTTGTTACTCGTTTGAAAGATATTCTATGCCCCGCTCCACCAGCAGATGTTGCTTCACAGGGACTTCCTCAATAAGGGATCCTGCGATTTAGTCAGAATATTCACATTAATCACTCAAACTTTTCAATGTGTGTATCGTATATCCCACAAGATGTGAACCACCAGTTTCGACTCGTGTATCCGAAACACATGCCAGTATGAGAGAGAGAGAGAGAGAGAGAGAGAGAGAGAGAGAGAGAGAGAGAGAGAAAACTAGAACAGGAAAAGGAGAAAATATGGACGAAACATGAGAGAGAGAAACAAAACAATTAGAGAGAAAGAGAAACTGGAGCAGGAAGGAAGAAGAACTGGAGCTAGAGAAAGAAATAAGAGAAATGTAGCAAAAGAGAACTAAAGCAACAAGAGAGAAAGAATGAAAACTGTAGTAAGAGAAAAAAAACTAGAGCAAAAGAGAGAAAGGAGAATTAGATCAAGAGAGAAACTGAAGCAACAGAAGAAAGAGAAACTGGATCAAAAGAGAGAGAGAGAGAGAGAGAGACGTCCACACACCACGAACACCAATAACAGACTGAACCCCGGCTGAGAGTACAAGGTCCCTAGTCACCTCGGTTCATACCCCCCCCCCCCCTGTACCCCCCCCCACACACACACCGTATCACGTGACTCACTCTCCCTCACAGTGAATATATATATATATATATATATATATATATGTAATAAATACCTCAAAATTATTACATTATTTTTTTACAATATATTCTGATTTACTTTAATTAAAAAAAATATATATAAGTGTTTGTAAATAAAAAAAAAATATTGTACATCAGGTAGTCAATCTTATTATTATTATTATTATTATTATTATTATTATTATTATTATTATTTCCTCTGATAATCAATACAGTCAGAATATTAATATGTATATGTTTATGTTATTTTTATTTGTTATAGTGTTATTGTTATTGGTTATTATTTCAACTCCCTGACTGGTAATTGGCTAGTTAATGTGTGTGTGTGTGTGTGTGTGTGTGTGTTACTGGTGGCTAGTTAATGTGTGTGTGTGTGTGTGTGTGTGTTGTTCAGTTAGTGTGTGTGTGTATGTGTAATTGACCAGGAAATGTGTGTGTGTGTGTTATTGACCAGTTAATGTGCGTATGTGTGTGTGTGTGTAATTGACCAGCTAATGTGCGTATGTGTGTGTGTGTTATTGGCTAGTTAATGTGTGTGTGTGTGTGTGTGTGTGTGTGTGTAATTGACCAGCTATTGTGTGTATGTGTGTGTGTGGGGGATAATATACTTTTGGTGCATTGGAGTGCCTTGATTCCTCCAAAGTATGCCAGGAAATAAAACCAATGAACAAATATAATGGTATCCCGTTGTTGCCTGGAATAGTTTGGAGGAATCAGTTGCTCCAGAGTTAACACCAACTCTTTACTACCTCCTAAATTGAGAGAGAGAGAGAGAGAGAGAGACTGCGTGAAAATCTGTGAGAGAGAGAGAGAGAGAGACTGTGCGTGAAAATCTGTGTGTGTGTGTGAGAGAGAGAGAGAGAGAGAGAGAGAGAGAGAGAGAGAGACCTATCTTGCTATTAAATCGAATGAAGAACTTGTATAATTTAGTCTGTGCTGAAATCATAACATTTTCTTTCACTCTTGTTTTAGTTTCATTTTCTATTACAAATCAAATAATACAATAAAATTTTCTCTTAAATATTACTTATCCCACCCTGATGTCACCTTTTTTTTCCGCGGGCGCTATATGACATTGCTGTTGTTACGCTTAATATCAATCAATCAATCTTATTATTTATCCAAAAGGTCCCTTGTATTTCAATCCCCCCCTACTCCACAAACACACACACACATATACAGACATACACATTTTCTAATTATATGTATGGTACTCTATCCCTCCCTATACATACATGCATACATATATATAAACACACACACACATGTACAGCCATGGCTGATAGTGGTGGACCAGGGTCCAAGGAGTGTTGGATAGCAACTAAACAGAGTTCCAATAAGTGAATTTTCTAACCATTCTCAACGTTGAGAGAGGTTTAGAAGACTCACTTTTTCGAAAACTCTGTTCAGTTGCTCTCCAACACTCCTTGGACCATGGTCCAGCACTATCAGCCATTGCTGTACACATAATAGCACATATTCTATCACACACACACACACACTCACACACACACACATACATACAGTACACTCACAATCCAAAATATGTATCCAGGCTTGCTTCGAATAGCCTGATCGAGTATTAAGTCAACTCTAGCAAAGATGAAACAGGATAAGCGTGTAATTGGTTCACTAGTATGTCAAATGATTCGAAACTTCAACAAGCACTGGATACAAATTTTGGATTACGAGTGTACACACACACACACAGTTTGGAGCAATCATATGCTCCAGAATTACCAACACAGTAATACCCTCCTAAACAACAACAAAAACAACAAACCACCAATTAGATCCCAACAACAACAACAACCAATTAGAACCGAACAACAACAACAACAACAACCATTAATATCAGGGTTAAACCAACAAACCAACAAACAAACAACCACAACAACAAATAAACAAATATTTATATCCAAACAACAAAAACAACAACCACATCAACAACAACAAAACAACAAACCAATTAGATCAAAACAACAACAACAGCAACAACAAACAAACAAACCAATTACATCCAAACAATAACAACAAACAAACAAACCACAACAACAACAACAACAACAACAACAACAACAAAATTAACCACAATGATATTATCAGGTCAAAATAAAACTTCTTATTTTGGAGTGTTCTTTCATCGGTGTTCTGTGGTGCAATTCTCATTATTTTTTCATTCCTAAACAGTCTTAACCTTCTAAAGTTTGAGGCTGGAATTGTAAACTTGAGAGTCACCGATCTTTTCAACTTGGGGTGGGGTGGGGGTTAGCCAGAGAGCTGAGAGGGGGGTGGAGTTGTGAGGCGGGCTAGAGAGTTGAGAGGGGTGGGGTTAGGGGGGGTCAGAGACAAACTTAAGGGGGTGCGGGACTAGGGGACAGGCTTGGGGGGGGGGTACGAGAATAGGGGGACAGGCTTGGGGTGGGTAGAAAGCCTGTCCCCTATTCCTGCACACCCCTAACCCCTAACCCCCCCAAGCCTGTCCTCTTACTCCCGCACCCCCCCAAGCATGTCCCCTACTCCCGCACCCCCCTAAACCCCCCCCCAAGCCTGTCCCCCTATTCCCGCACCTCCCCAAGCATGTCCCCTACTCCAGCACCCCCCTAAACCCCCCCAAGCCTGTCCCCCTATTCCCGCACCCCCCCAAGCATGTCCCCTACTCCCGCACCCCCCTAAACCCCCCCCAAGCCTGTCCCCCTATTCCCGCACCCCCATAAACCCCCCCAAGCATGTCCCCTACTCCCGCAACCCCCTAAACTTCCCCAAGCCTGTCCCCCTATTCCCGCACCCCCATAAACCCCCCCCCCCCCAAGCCTGTCCCCCTACTCCAGCACCCCCCTAACCCCCCCCCCCCCCAAGCCTGTCCCCCTATTCCCGGACCCTCTTTAGCATTTGACAACCCAAAGTTCATTCTCGGTCTGCCAATCTCTTGAGCTCTTAGACGAACTATTTATTGGTCACAAGAATTGGTACACGTGTTGTTTATGTTGTTTTCGAGGGTGTAAAACTTTACAATATATAGAAAATGTAAGATTACGTAACTGCAATACAACAACATTATTATTATTATTATTGTTATTAAGTTTTTTTGTTTTGTAATGTAGGACTATGTAACTACAATACTACATTATTATTATTATCATTATTATTATTAGGATTGTTGTTTTGTAATGTAACAATATATAACTGCAATACAACATTATTATTATTATTAGGTTTGTTGTTTTATAAAGTAAGACTATGTAATTTTTTTTTTTTTTGGTATATTCCATTTTCATATATATTATTATTTTGTACTCAAAGAAAAAAAAATGAAGTGCTAATCTGTTTTTCTTTGTATATTCCATTTGTGTTGTCGAAAGAGATAAAAGGAGGTTGCAAGTCAAAGAGAGACAGAATTAACGGCAACATTATTCACATTACTGGAGAATCGGAAGGCCAATACCTGACTGTCATTGATCACTGTGAACAGGACTACACACACACACACACACACACACACTATGCGAGAGATACATGCATACATACATACACACTGCACTAGGCAATACACACACACACATACACTATGCGAGAGATACATGCATATATACTTACATACACACTGCACTAGGCAATACACACACACACACACACACACACACACACATTATGCGAGAGATACATGCATACATACATACACACTTCACTAGGCAATACACACACACACACACATTATGCGAGAGATACATGCATACATACATACACACACACTACATTACACTACACACACACACACTATGCGAGAGACACATGCATACATACACACACACACACTACGAGACACACATGCATACATACATACACACACACTACATTACACTACACACACACATTATCCGAGAGACACAAGCATACGTACATACACACACATTACGAGACACACATGCATACATACATACACACACACTACATTACACTACACACACACATTATGCGAGAGACACAAGCATGCATACATACACACACACACACTACACGACACACACACACTGCATGCATGTGTTACACTTTCACGAGTACACACACACACACACACACACTACACCAGTTATACACACGGAATGCATTACACTTTCATGAGTACACACATACATACATACATACATATATCGGATGGAATATATTCATGCATACATACACATACATAAACATGGAATATGCACATGCAGAATTATACATACATTACATATTGATACACACACACACACACTCTGAACACACACACACACACACTCACACACTCACTGTAAGTACACTCACTCATTCTCTCTCATTACTTATTGGTACACACACACACACCCACACACACACACAAAATGTACACACACTCTCTCTCTTTCTATCTCTCTCACACACACAGACACACATTTGCTACCATCTCTAACAACGCCTGTACAGTCATGAGCCAAAATAAGTATCCAGGTGTGTTTAGAATAATTTGATGATGGAGTATTCAGGTGAGATTCTCTTGATGGTCAATTAAGGGGGTGCCGGAATAGGGGGACAGGCTTGGGGGGGGGGGTTTAGGGGGGGTGCGGGAGTAGGGGATAGGCTTGGGGGGGTTTTGGGGGGTGCGGGAGTAGTGGGACAGTCTTTGGGGGAAGGGTTAGGGGGGTGCAGGAATAGGGGACAGGCTTTCTACCCCCCCCAAGCCTGTCCCCCTATTCCCGCAACCCCCAAACTCCCCCCCCCCCACCAAGCATGTCCCCTACTCCCGCACCCCCTTAAAAGGCTACTGATTCCTCCTAACTATACCAGAACACACACACACATACACACACACACACACACACACACCCTCAATGGTATACTAATTAGGGGATCTTCTGTTTCGTGGCACAGCTTGGAGGAATTGGAAGGCTACTGATTCCTCCTAACTACACCAGAAAACACACACACACACACACATACACACACACCCTCAATGGTACTAATTTGGGGATCTTCTGTTTCGTGGCACAGTTTGGAGGAATCAGAAACCTTCCAATTCACTAACAAGAAAATCTAAAACTCTTGAATACCAGACCACGTAAATAATATTAGTCCTACCCACCATCGTATTCACCACCAAAAAATGTTCTTGAATACCACACCACCCACCATCGTATTCACCATCAAAAAATGTTCTTGAATACCACACCAAGTCATACTAGTAACCCACCATCGTATTCACCACCAAAAAATGTTCTTGAATACCACACCAAGTAATATTAGTAACCCACCATCGTATTCACCACCAAAAAATGTTCTTGAATACCACACCAAGTAACAATGTATAATCTAGCCCTATGTGAAGGACTGAAACTCAATAGTGAATTTAGTCTTCAACTCTGGGCAATTTATATTTTCCTTCCTTTTGTATTTAGTGTGTGTGTGTGTGTGTGTGTGTGTGTGTGTGTTTAGTGTGTGTGTGTTTAGTGTGTGTGTGTGTGTGTGTGTGTGTGTGTGTGTATGTGTGTGTTTATTTTTATTTAGTCCCATTTTTCTTGTAAATAAAGTAAATATTGTCAGTTTTATTGATACTGTAAATATTGTCAGTTTTATTGATGCTGTAAATATTGTCAGTTTTATTGATGCTGTAAATATTGTCAGTTTTATTGATACTGTAAATATTGTCAGTTTTATTGATGCTGTAAATATTGTCAGTTTTATTGATGCTGTAAATATTGTCAGTTTTATTGATACTGTAAATATTGTCAGTTTTATTGATGCTGTAAATATTGTCAGTTTTATTGATACTGTAAATATTGTCAGTTTTATTGATACTGTAAATATTGTCAGTTTTATTAATACTGTAAATATTGTCAGTGATATATAGTCTGAAAATTGGAGGTCAACGAGTCCTTCAATTATTGCCACGAAACACACACACACACACACACACACACCTATATTATGGAAGAGGTTTGTTTCGTGGCATGGTCAGGAGGAATCAGAAGCCTCCTCCAATTCCCATACACGATCACAGGGTTCATACATTAAATATACTGCTTTCCATTTATGTCATGTATCAATCAATCCATTTCCTAACAAAATACTTTATCTTTAAACTATTCTTGTTATTAATTTTATCAATATACACAGCTTTCTCCTTTTATGTCATGTATCAATCAATCCATTTCCTAACAATACATTCTATCTTTTAATTTTTCTTTTTATTAGTTTTATCAATATACACTGATTTCCCATTTATGTCATGTATAAGTCCATGTCCTAACAAAACATTCTATCTTTTAACTTTTCTTTTTATTAGTTTGATCAATATACACTGATTTCCCTTTTGTCATGTATCAATCCATTTCCTAACAAAATACTCTATATTTAAACTATTCTTTTTAATGTCTCACGACACACAAGCAGAAGTCTAAGGTTATGGTAATATTTCTGGGATGTCTCAAGGAATAAAAAGCAGCTTCTGTTTGAATCGTATTTATGTCTACAAACTAGTACATTCTATAATAATTGAATATATGTATATATGCAAAACACATAATGCTAGGTGCACATATTAAATAATAAATCAATAAATTAAACTTTTAAATTTCATCTTTAGAAACTAAACCATTTGTCTTCCTATAAATCCAACAGAAACTGAAAAAGCTTCTATTGGCATAAATCAACACTTCACATGGAATGCTGAAAGCACTACAGGTTCCGTGGGGAGATCAGTGAAAAAATAGGGCCGCCCTCTATCGAAATGTAAGACCAAGGCACTTGAAACACTGGACGTTTACCCAGGCGACCCTTCCGGTTAGTGCTGTTGACAACTGCTTTAAATTTTGTGTGGAAAGTTTGTGGCACCTCCACCCCAATGACACCAGCCATATTGTGTGTCTAGTACTGACCTGATGGTACCAGACATGTTGTGTTGGTAATACTATAGAATTGTGTTGGGGGTACCAATGTTTAGCACCAGCCATTGTTTCAGGTGTGAGCCAATGTTGATACCAAACTGTGTGTGGCTTTGATGGCAACAACACTAGCATTGGTCGGGCTGTGTGACGACCAGGCTGGGCCAGACATTGGCAGTGGTGGGGGGTGGGGCGGTGGCGGAGGGAGAGCACCGAGTGAAGGGGGTGGCGGTCCACAAACTTTATAAAGATAATTTTGCCTTCGGTTTGGTCTTGTGTTGCTGCTGTTGCAGTGTATCCCCACAGAACCAGTGCTTCATAAAACACCAGAAAGTTGTCTGTCTCTCCAGCCCTGAGCCTGGGCTGTGGCCGGCTACTGTCAGAGCTGGAGTGTACAGGAGCCTCGACATAGGTGTCGAGAGAATGGACATCAATAGCATCATCAACGGGTACAACAAGCCTGTAGTTGAACTGGGAGAGAACATGTAACATCAAATCAAACATGGAATAGCTCTGATTCAATAACTATGGAATACTTCAACCAGAGTCCGTTTACGCCTGACTCCCTAACACCTGTTGGTGTCGGCTGCGTCAAACGGACCTCATTACAAACTAGCTTCTGGAAGCAAACACTTAACTGTTCTTTTACACTCTAAGGTATGGACTAGATGGAAAAAAACATTGGTTTGGTTGCTGCTAACCCGTATGCCGGTAAGCCGGGGTTAGTGAAAATAATAAGAGTGGTGCAGAATACCAGAAAGTAAAAATAAGACATTTTAGAGTCCATGAAGGGAATATGGAATGCATATAATCACTTTCAAAACTTTTAAATTTGATTTTAAGAAAATATAGCATTAAAAAGACTAAAAGGTCACAATTAATAGGGAAACAATTCTCATACAAAAGCAATCACATCACTACCCATCTCTAAGGTGCCTAATTTGATGACGTTTCTGGTAGTGGTGTGGGAGGCAGTGTGGGAGACCAGGCCCACACTTACTCTCACCCACACCAACTACATTATGGAATGTAATAAAAACGCCTAAATGGAAGTACCAGACGATTAACACGGTTGTACATTTAGCACCAAAGTTTTGGTTTGAAAAGCATTATTACCATGATGTCTTATGTACTGTCTATGGCATATATGGAATAGCATACAATAGCATATACAAAAACAAATCAGTGAAGGAAAATTGACATGAGCATAATAGACTGCCAGAGACAATACACTGCCAACTATAGCTCTGCATGTTCACACAACTGTACTGACAAAGAACACTGAACTGTACTGAGGGCAGTGTGGGCCCCCTCCCCTACAGGAGGCAGCAGTGGGTAAGGGGCCACACCACGCTTACTACACCAACAAAAATCCACTTGTGACTTCTGCTAATACATATTTGTTTGACATGATTATTTATAACTGTTCATGTGTCTTTTGGTTTTGTATGTACTGTATATAAACAACTTGCATGAGTGGAAAGCCTCGAGATAGACAGACAGCTTCTATCTACAAAGCCTTATTAACAAACAGAATATCTCAACACCATACTGGTTAGCAAATTTGTAAGTGGAGCAGAGTGCACTACTGAGGGAGAGAGGTTTGTCAGATCTGAGCAGTCTCGAGATCACTTTGATATTCATACTTTGGATCAGGTTTCTCAACATAGGTAACTGATTATGCCTTGGTCTGCAACATCACAAACCGGAGATTCATTCATGTGACTAGATCTCACATACGATGTCTTCTCGCAGTCAATCTTAGTTTACGACCACCACAAAGCAAGGCCACTTTGGTTTGTCTTATGCTCGCAGGTAACTCGCCTAACACAGGTGGTTGTGAGCAAGTGTCTGTGACTTGGGATATTGCCTTCTTGTGGTGAGAGGAGAGGAAGGGGGTCGGCGGGCACAGGAACACACTCACTACCTCTTCCAGTGGTGGTGGCGGCCCCGCTGCCCCGGCCGCTGGAGCCCCGGCCAGTGTGTGCTCCGGGGTCACACTATGGAGTGAATGGGCTTGACTGTGTGGTTGGTTATTATAACTTGGTAACTGGGAACCACCATCAACAACTATCCTACATGCATGACTTACAACTAGGAGCCTTAATTGAGAATCAGTGCAAAAATCAAAATAAACAGTAAAAATAAAACTAGGACCTGGGTAGCTAGCATGTGACTAGGAGACTCGTGCATGCGACGCAGCGCATGACTTGAGAGGTTTGGTGCAGGTGGGGTGGTAAGGTATGATGAGTAAACCCATCAACCTTACCCTAAATAATAAAGTGAGCCTGGGGGGTAAGACCCGGGCCCTGGGTGGGTGGAGGGGCTATGACAGCATCACCCAATGGGCTCACATGGCCGCGAGTTCACAAGTCTTCCTCTGGCTGAGGAACCAAACAATAAAGGTGAACAAAAGTAAACTATATACAACTCGGGATATTGGGCTGTCAGAAAGATCTCATCATTGTTACTGGAAGGCATGGAAAGGCACAAATGCTTTGTCTCATAGATATTCACAATAAATCAAGGCTACAACATTTGGACAAAATTTGAGACATGCACCTTCAATATTTGTATCATGATAATATTAAAAGAATGCCCATATAAGAGTCCTCCATCTTAGCCTTCTCTGAACATGTCTTCCTCTTAGTGTCCAGCCTGAGGCCGCTTCACTCACTGGTTTATTATTATACACAACTCTAGCTTCTAGGTTGATGTGGGTGGTGGTGTTGTAGCTGAGGTCACAGCATTTAATGCTGCGTTTGAGGTTGCTGCGGATGAAGAGGCCACAGCTGTTGATGCTGCAGCTGAGGTACCTGCATTTGAGGTTGCAACATTGCTTGATGCTGCAGCTGAGGTAGTTGCCTCAGCTGCTGAGGCTGCAACTGTATTGGTTGCAGGTGGAGATGCATCAGGTGTTGCTGGTGCAGGTGAGGTGAGAGGTGAGGTTGCCGCTGGTGCAGCTGATGGGTGGGGGAGTGGCGGTACCGCCGGGGCCGGGAGGTGTCCGGCCGGGGCGGATCCACACCGCTACTCAAGCTGTTCCAGGAAGGTGGGTGACTTGAAGTATTCAGGCACCTGCTCATCCAGGCGGGCAATCACCTTATAGATGGCCTTCTTCCAGGATTGCTCACTGTCCTTTTGTTCCTGGATGGCCTTGAAGAACTCCTTCAGCGTCTGTTCGACAACGTACCGGAAGTGTTCTGGGATCTGCTGGAAGAAAGCAATAATCAGATCTGACCTCTCACTCAAATGTCTAATAAGAACACATCTATTCTATTGTTACTACTTTATATTGTTACTACTTTATATTGTTACTACTTTATATTGTTACTACTTTATATTGTTACTACTTTATATTGTTACTACTTTATATTGTTACTACTTTCATATCTACATAAAAATGAATAAAGGTTTTCTCAAGTAAATACCCACTTTTTAGAAAATTTGTATAATAGTTTTGTTTTATTATTATTCTACTCTACTCCAACCAAAAGAAATGTTAGAAAGGGATTGTAACAAATATCAATCCAGTATCTATACTCAATTTCAACCAATGTTTCAAATTGTTATATAACTCAGTAATCCATATTCTGTACAATTGTATGATATTATGACTTGATGTAAAGGCATAGAACAGTGTGTGTGTGTGTGTGTGTGTGTGTGTGTATATATCAGTGTATATCTGTGTGTGTGTGTGTGTGTGTGTGTGTGTGTGTGTGTGTGTGTGTGTGTGTGTGTGTGTGTGTGTGTGTGTGTGTGTGTGTGTGTGTGTGTGTGTGTGTGTGTGTGTGTGTGAGTGTTTGTCTATATATCAGTGTATATCTGTGTGTGTGTGTGTATATATCAATGTGTGAGTATATCAGTGTATATCTATGTGTGTGTGTGTGTGTCTCTCTGTGTGTGTGTCTCTCTCTCTCTCTCTCTCTCTCTGTGTCTCTCTGTGTGTGTCTCT